>JAABKJ010002720.1:0-27301 GCA_011634705.1 Andricus grossulariae
ACCTCCACGCCCGTCGCCAAAACCAAAAAAGATAGCACAGAAAAAACACGCGTACTTTACCATTCGGTACCGGAAACAGAAGCCTTTAAACAAAAAGTTAATTTTCTATGAAAAAGCTTGAATTGTCCACAAAACAGTAAAATTTTCAACCATATAGTCGCATTTTTAGCCTAGAAAGCTGAAATTTCTACTACAACAGATGGATTTTCAATTCAAAAAGAAAACGTTTCAACAACAACAAAATAGTTGAGTTTTTATTCAAAAAAGATTGCACTTGGCTTTTCAAAAATCAAAACATGAGTTTCAAACGAAAAGTAAATTTTCGACGAAAATACTTGAATATTCAACAAAACGGTTGAATTTTCAATTAAAAAGGACGACCTTTTAACAAAATTGTTGAATTTTCAATCAAATAGTTAAATTGTTATTAAAGAAAGATGCAATTTCTACTAAGAAAGATGAGTTTTAAAAGAAAATGGACAAATTTTCAGAAAAATAGTTGAATTTTAATCCCAAACAAATTTTAGTTGACTTTTCAACACCAAAACTTTATTTTGAAAATTCCTTCAAATTTTTCCTTTCCCCTAACCATTAATATTCGAAGAGCAGGACTTCAAACTTGTACCAATTTTTATGTAACCTATTGAAACTGCAAATTTTCAAATTTATTCTTTTAGATAGTTATTTAAAGTTAAATTCACCGACTTATTTTTTGCAGTAAATGGATGTATCATGATATGTACTCTTAACTCTCATTTAAATTTACATTTTATCGGAAATTTATTAAAAATTTTAATAACCATTTTGTTTTAGTGCAGACATTTGGTTCAGTTAGGTGGTTCTAAGATGATGACCGACGAATTGGTATGGCAATTTGCGTGGGTTGGAGGTGAGAGTATTTTAATATTCGGCGACACCAGGGTGTCAAACATTTTGTATCGAAAGTATAATTTCTCACTTAATAAATTTGATGAAATCATTTATAGCACGTAAATACAATTTTAATAATTCGTCAATTTCTCTTGCAGAAGCAGCTCAAAAGTGTTCACAGTTCGAAGACCCGGAAGACAAACCTCATTTCAAAAATGAAATGCTTGAAGCAGTTCAGAATATTTGTATAATTATAAGTAAAAATATTCGTTCAGAATGGGAGACAAATATTTATAGTGAAACCAGTGCAAATCGAAGGAAAATCGATAATTGCGTGCGCATACATTAATGCAAAAGAGGGGATGAAAGAGTCCGATGAATCAAGAGACCCACTCGATACGAGGACTGATCAAGTAAGAGCACTCTGCGCTCGATACCACCAACGACAGGTGTTTTTGCCAGGACGGGCTCCTTCCGTTTTGCTACCAGCTCCAATTCGGTGACAGGTCGTAGTTAGATGCGAAGCTAACTCATAATTATATGTTTTAGGAAATGTCCCGGAGGACAAAAGTGCTTAAAACGATTAGGTAATCCAATTCATAGAAATTTATCTGAAAAAAATGTTAATATCACAAAAAAATTTGATTATATAATTTATGTGGGACATAGAGAAGTTGATTCTTTTTTTAACCATCTCAAGTATGGGAACTCAATAATCAGCTCTTTGGAATGCCAACATAGGAATGCCAACATAACATTAAAGTAGTCATTTTCTTTTAGAGAGATCTAATAAAATGAGGGCCAGATAGTTTTTGAAAATGGAGGGAAATCGATTTTTCTTTAACCCATTTTAAATATGGGAACTCAAAAATCTTCTCCGAACGAGTTTTAAATAATGCTGTCTGGTAATCATTACAGTTCTTAGTTCATATAAACGAACAAAATAAGTGTAATTATGAGTTGTAAAGAATAGAAATAAAATTGGATTTTTAACCCGTTTAAAATATGGGAACTCATCCAATGAGTTATCTCGCATTACAAATCTAAATGGTGCACACTTTATAAGTCGCGGAATAAAATCTTATAATATAAAAGCAATCCTGGACATTCACAATTTAAAAGAAAATGAGAATTAGGGAGGTTCGTAGAAAACAATGTTTAGAATCCTAAATAGTGGATAAAAAAGCCAAACTAGATCAGAGAGAAACCTTCGAAAATCACCTTTCGCTTTTGTGATCCCACATTCTTCTTATCACAACGTTAAATTACTTAGAGTTAAAATCTTAATCATTGTCGCCAATTTCCTGAACGGCGAAAATTAAATCCGCCGAAAAATCAATGGTTGTAGACGCGTTTCTATAACTAAGATTTAGCGATACAGTTGAATTTAGAATCATCAACTGAAGTAGATAAAAAAATGAATAATTGTTAAAGATAAATTATATAACAGCTCAATAATGCTACACCACCAATCACTAAACATGACAGGATTTTGCACCAGAGAAAGTTTAAAGAAATTACTAATACCAGATAATTATGTAGTAATCAATGCGAATCACCAAACTTGACTCATTTCCTGTATATCACTGCTTTAGTCGTTGACTCACTATTTTAACATAACATTAAAATAAAAGCTAACATATTGAATATTAGTGTGTATTATTGATGAAGAAAAATTATATTTTCTAACCCCTAAATTTACTTCTCTTCTCTTGATATCGATTTTTGACAATTAATTTTCAAAAAAAAAAAATAATAATAATGATGTCAAAAGTAATTTTCTTTGTCTTTAGTTTAAAGGTTTTACTTTGGAAAATTTTTTTTTTATTGGCTAATTACAATAGTTTTTATATCAAAAGTTTTTTTTTAAATTCTAACCCGCGTATAAAAAAACGTTTTACTCAAAAACTATTAAAACTAGCTAATTTTTCACCCCGGATACAGATTTGATTTAAAACAGAAATAGGCCCTGATTATCTAAAAAAATGTAATTTCTAGTATTTTTAGAGCAAAATGAGGCAATTCAATTTTGAGGTTGGGTCCTGGTTCCAACGACCCTAAGTTGAATGGCAGTATCATGCACAGAAAATTTTCCAAAAACTTTGAGGAAAAATAAAGAATTTTTCCTGCGTAAAAGGCAACAAAACGCCAAGCAAAAGCTTAAAAGAAAGCTGAGCGCAATAGAAAAAGAAACGTTAGTAATATAGATTAATTTTCACTTTCCTATGATATTTTGCAATACTTCCTTCTAAGAATAATAAATAAGATAATATATATTTTTTTAACTACTAGATAGTATCCTCAGCATTTAAAAAGAAGAAAAAACCCCCTTTGGTCTTCCCCATTTTTTGTATACATAATTTAAAAAATAGTAAGACTTGCGGTAAATGCTGTTTTTTCTGAGAAAATTATATTTTTTATGTAATGATCGAAAAAAAATCAAACACTAGCATCGCTGAAATGCAGTATTTTACTATCTATCTGAAAAGGGAGTAGATAAGACAGTTTTCAATTATTCTTGAAATACCAGGTCACTTCGGAGGAAGGATTGGGCGATCCTAACGGCAATAACGAAAAACTTCATCCTTCAGGACCCGCATCCCCAGGTGAAGATACGCGCATTCAAGGGCGAACACACCATATACTGGAGGGTGTAGGTATAATTCTGTGCGCTGGTCTATGTCCGTTGAATTTTTTACCAAATATTAGGTAAACTGTTGTGTGGGTTACGAAATATCAGCCCCCCCCCCACAAACAGGAAAAATAAATTGAACAGTTTCGAGATATATGCGTTTTATTATTTTTTTAATTAATGCAATACTCCTCTTACCATTTCATAGCGTCGGTTAGGAAACCCATTTACGAAGAAAAATTTTCTGTATAATTTTTTGATTTAGACGATTGTTAACATAAGAAATTAAGAATTGAGTTGAAAAATGATTAAAACTAGAATTGAAGGGTTGCAATGCAAAACCAGATAACCAACACTTGTGCCGAAAATGGGCTTTTGCATAAAAAATTCTTTAAAAATCAAATACTCATTGTGGTAAAAGGATTTGTTTCAATCCTCATTTTTAGTATTAATAATAGAAAGAGTTCTTTGAAAAAAGAAGTATTTTTTCTTTTACTGTACTTTAAATCTTTTAGGAAGAGGTGTTTTGTCAGAAAATGGTATAAGAAATGGTAAGAGGTTAGGCAATTAAAAAAAAAAGACGGGAGGTAAGTGCTAAGAGTCAATTACCTGATTTAGAATTACTAATATTTCTATTACGGCCAAATTTTATTTATCTAGTTCTGTACTGCAACTCTTTAATTAATTAATTAAAAAAAATTAAAACCCGAATGTCTTGAAACTGTTCAATTTCTTCTTTTGGGGCGGGGGGGGGGGGGCACACCACTTTTTCGTAATGAACACGACATTTTACGTAATATTCAGTGAAAATAATCCGACGGACATAGAACGGCACATAGACGTATGCCTGCACCCTCCAGTATATGGTATGTTCGCCCCTGAATGCGCCTCTCTGTACCTATGGATACGGGTCCTGAAGGATCAAGTTCTTCGTCTTTCCATTCGGACCGCCCAATTTTTCCTCTGCCTAAGTTTATTATATGCGATTTACCAATGAGTCCAGTGGCCCTAAGATTTGTTTTGGAATTTTTCTTGTTGAGAAAATGACACTTTCCGTGGAAATGCCCATAAGCGCGCGTATAACCTTTTTTTCTTGAAGCTTAAAATATATCCGCGTCTAATTGCTTCGGGAACATAAGAATTGAATCGTTTGAGTAAACATCAGAAATGCGCGAATATCTCCTAAACTGAGATAGATAACATCGACTGTTTTTACGTGGATGTATTGATATGTATGTTATGGCGCAAACTAGAAATTATGCGATTGATTGATTGGACAATTGCAAGTACTGCATGGTCCCATTGGGAGCAACTTCCATCTGTGAGATAAACACTGCACTTCTGCACACCGGCTTCCAGAAGTGAGGCATCTAGATGGAGTAATGCACTTTCCTCACTTCTGATGCTGAGATTCAGGCCAAGGGTCTCGGCTGCCTGCTCCGTGGCCTTGTAAAGGAATGCTTCTTTGCTCCTGACCATTTTTAGGAGAGGATCCCTCCCATTTGCAAAGAAGTTTGCTGTACCCAGCACAATGCGGTTATAAGGACATTGGAGATTTAGAAGTCCACGCCCGCCTTGACGGCGTGAGATGCTCAATCGCGGAACGGACGAATTTATATGCAAGCTCTTCTGGATATGCATGATCTTTCGCGTGACAATGTCGTGAGTCATGAGCTTGTTCTTCATCCATGAAAATACCCCAAACGAATAGAGTAGAACCGGTGTGGCAAGCATGTTATTCGCAGATACCTTGTTCAACCCATCAAAGACGCCCTATTGTTAGGTGACGCTGTTCGTTGTCGCACGATAATTTCCAGATGAGATAGTGAATCTAGTTTTTCAAAGGGGTACCAATCTCTCTATGCATCTCACTATGTGTGGATGAACCTTTCAGCTTTCCTACAGACAGATGACAAGTCTGTGAGAGGTTGAATCGAACGCTTTCCGGTAGTCAATCCAAGCTACACCTTTTTTTGAGCCACGTTGTTTGTACATCTCTCTCTACACAGGCCTAATTCTTCTAACAATCCTGTCGTTCAGGATAGCTATAAAGATCTTATACAGCGTGTTCAGACATGTTATTTACCTGTAGTTCCCTGGGTTGGGGACAGGTCGTCTTTCTTCGACAGGAAAACAGTGCACCCTAACACTATTCACTGCAGAATGGGACTCTCTGATTTCAATTGTGGGGTGACGTTGCGGGCCAGATGATATTTTCAGTGTCTTCTTTGTATTTCCGTGGTGACATCTTGTAAAAATGTCTCCAAAAAGTCTCTACTGTATTCTCCTTCTTGCGTCAGATAACACCCATACTTTGTCAACAATGTGCTGCTTGACTGTCAGTAGTTTTGACTTTTTCAGTGTGTGGTGGTAGATCCTCAGTTTGTGGGAGAACTGCCAGACCCTTTCCGTAATCTTCCTACCAGATTTTATATAGTCAATCACACACTGAACACGAGACGGATTCTGTCTTGCCCACCCAATCTTCTTGTTCAGTTGATGCAAGCGTTTTTTGGTCTTTTGATCCATCGACGATTTTAGCCTTCGATTTGTATCAGCGAAAACCCTTGCCAGACATATGAGCTGAACAATTGATGGTCCAGATTGGTCTTACTGTTGCTCTCTCCTCTTCGTCAACGGCTTGTTCATGCAGCGTTTGGGGAAGCACTCTGCGTTTATATCCAGATCTGGGTGTTTCTGGCACCACAGAGTGTGCATATACGCCATGAAGCCTCCGTGAGCAGGGATAATGCTGGCGTCGTATCAGTCCAGCAAGTAATCGTTGAGTCCATTTTTCCATTCAGTGAGAGCGTTTCTGCGGTCTATCATCGTGTTTCCATTCAAATTATTTTCAGCACCCCGAACTGTAGGGTGATTGGCACAGTTTTCCGACCCATTGTAGGGTGTTCTGCGCGTCATATAATTTTTAACCACATCTACAACTGGGTTTGGTGGTGCCATTGTTGTTCTTACGAGCAGCTAGGGAAAGGGTTCGTCCATCCTTAAAGAGCGCCTCATGTAAGGATAAGGCTGCATACTCTGAGAGGTCACCAGGTATCCCAAAGTCACTGTTTAAGACACCTTACCCAGGTGCCATTCAGCTTTCGGCAGGGTTGTTATGCATCCGCTTCGGGGGTTTTCCTTCGTGACCATCCCTGGACAATTGTCCGTGACTGCTTATTAATTATTGCAACCATATTCAGCAGAAACTTTTGGTGCAGGGACCCTCTATCCGCAATCTGAGGACGAGTCTTGTGGCTTTGTCGAAATTATTTTTGACTGAATTGAAAATCGTTGATCGTTCGTTACTAATTAACTGGGTAATTACTGGGTCTTTTTCATTACTACTCTCGGACTGAGAGCGCTGTTGCTATAGTCATGCTTATGTCTGAGTGGATAAATGTAAAAAGAGAGAAAGGTTCATTTTGACATAAGACGCAATGTATTAGGTTTGAAATTTCCAAAAAATTATAAGGAATTTTATTAAAACGATACAGTTGTACATTACCGATTGTCGGGTAGTCTTATAATACCATCTCCAAGGAAGACTGGTCGTAGAGAGAAAGAAAGTCTTTGCTTCCCTGCGATGTTCCTTATGGGGATCAGCAAGTTTAAATTTTCTTTGGAACCTTCGCGGTCCACACATACACACCTTCCAGGGCGGTGTCATTTCCACCTCACTATACCGTGACCGCATTTTGCGTCAAGATGTTCTCAGCGATAGGTGCACGGAACGACGTACCTCTACAGACACGATGCGGCCCTAAGAGTGCTTTACTACCATCTTTATCGCTCTTACGGTGCAAAACTGACCTGCTGACTGCTCCGAGGGAGATGGAGTCAATTTTCCAAAATAAGATCTGCCAAGGAGAAGGAAAAGGAAGAGAGTTATCAAGACCTTAAAAGGAAACTGCAGCGACTGTACCCAAAATATTCGGTTAAAGTAATTGCCGTTGTGATAGGTGTTCTTGGAGGTGAGTAAATATCTCTGGTTTGGTACCTCAAATCCATACCCGCCTGCCAGAAACATACCAAGGCACTTGCAAAATGGATGTAGGAAGCTGTCATACTTGGGCCGCTTCATGTCCTCAAGACACAAGGGTTTCGCCGGTCTGTCATTGTGATTTTGTCGTGCTTCTCTTTTCTCATGTTTCTCTGGGTTAGATAATACACTCCTACATATTTGTTTTAGAGAAATATCTTATGAATAAAAATTAGAGCTAATAAAATGGACAAAACTTTCACTTTGTGTCCGATTGAAAAAAATTACTTGGCGCCGGTAAAGGGCATAAAAAGTAAATTTCTTCGAAAGAGATAAATGTAAGTGCTTTAGGCTACCCCTACACATTTTTTGTAAGGATTGCCAAAATTCTGAGATCTTCCGCACACTATAGGGGGAAAATATATAATAGATATGAGACACAAAGTTAAAAACAGGGGCACCAGAAAAATAGAAAAAAAACAAGATTTAACAAGGCTTTTAATGGGGTTTTCAGCAATGAAATTTTATAAAATAGTAAAATATGTCAATAGGAGGAAGAGAGAATAACAGATTACTCATTTTAGATGAAATCATATTTTCAATATATTCTTATATTCACAACAAATACACAGTACATCATTTATCTATATTTTTTTTATATTCGCAATAGACATACAGATCAACTGTGCAATGTTGGTCTCCTGGTTTAAACGAAGCATGCACTTGTCAAATGTGTTATTTATGCTTTCAGAGTAAAAGTCATTTATTGATCTTACAATTTCCAAATTATATAATACAGTCTACCATAATGAAAGAACGTGACGTAAAGTGATTTATGCATTTGTGATGTTCCGAAGTGCAAATGCCTGAGCGATTGTTTTCATTGTATAAGAAAATAAAACATTTATCCTTACAAAAAAAATGTTTACATTGTTCAACTATATATTTGTTGCGAATATAAAAAATATATAGATAAATGATGTACTGTGTATTTGTTGTGAATATAAGAATATATTGAAAATATTATTTCGTATAAAATGAGTAATCTGTTATTCTCTCTTCCTCCTATTGATGCATTTTACTATTTTATAAAATTTCGGTGATGAAAACCCCATTAAAAACCTTGTTAAATCATTTTTTTTTCTATGTTTCTGGTGCCCCGGTTTTTAATTTTGTGTCTCATATCTATTATATATTTTTCTCCTATTGTGTGGGAAAGATCTCAGAATTTTGGCAATCTTAAAAAAAAATGTTTAGGGGTACAATTATGCCCTTATATTTATCTCTTTCTAAGAAATCGTGCCTTTTATGCCCTTTATCGGCGCCAAGTAATTTTTTTTTCAATCGGACACAAAGTGAACGTTTTGTCCTTTCTATTACCCTAATATATATCATATTGCGTGTAAATAATATAAATATTTTAGACCATATTAAATAAAATGAATTCCGAAATAATTATACTAATCAAGCTTATTAAATTGGTTTTATGGAGTTTATAACTTATAAAAAATTTCTGGTATTGCTACTCTGTCCAAAATATTTGTAAATTTCATTTTCTTGTAATTAAATTTCAAACATAGGTACTTAAATTCAAGTAATCTTACATGGGAATGTCAATTAAACTAATAATAATTGTATTTGTTCAATAAATTACACTCAGTATTAAATTCCTATAAAGTGGCGGTTAATGCCAAGATTCAGCGTGCTGGCGTGTTCTCGCCCTTCATGCTTATTTTGTTACATTTTGTGCGTACATTACGACTTTATTTCAAACATGACCAATATTTTAACTTAAATCGAAACCAAAACGCCTCCAAATAGTTTAAATGTATTTTTGGAAAACTAAAAATCCTTGCAGTTTGGAAAATGGATTTGATTATTGTATCGCCGGAGGCACTCAGACAATCACTTGAGATTTCTCTCAAATGTTTATTTTATTTTTATGTGGAATTTCGTTTTTTGACCTGTGCTTCCCCGGGCAGTAATTTTGTTACGAATGAGTGAGTGAGTGAGTGAGAGAGAGAGAGAGAGAGAGAGAGAGAGAGAGTGATCTGCTTACCCGTCATCGGAGTTACAAACCGCCAATTTGAGACAATTGGTTTTATTTTTTTTTATAGCAGGGAATCGTTTTTGACCCAACTCCAGGACTGGGAGCTCTTGCCCTTGTAGTGCTGAAATTTTCTAGGGTCTTCAAATAAATGTTGAATGCCCTTTTTACTCAACAAGTGACAAGTTTTTATTTAGTGAAATCCCGAAGGATTTCACTCCAAAAGATCGAAAGTTCTACAAAATTTAAGGTAAACAAATTTTCAAACTACCGCAACATCCCTTCGGTAGCTAAGAAGAGATGGCGGGCAAGTAAAGTAATCCATAATTTTATTTAATAGAATTTTACAATGACACAATGACAAAGGAGAGAGACACGAGCGACGACCGGAAACAAGGCAAATGCTAGACACGATAATGTTTTATTTTCGAATAAAATTTCACCTGTCGAAAATTACAACATCTGACCTTATTCTCGGTGCTTGTAGTGCAGTGCGTCCTTGGTGTAGATCCAGTCGAAGAATTCGCAGCCACCCTCACTTCCACTCACGCGACACGATCGCGATCCGTCATCATCCAAACACACGGTTCGAGAAACCGTGTTTTTCTAGTCTTTTTTTCTCACCCACAAACAGACACTTTTCCGGCTACTAGACATAGACCGCGTCTTTTAATTGCTTCTTCGAGAAGCGACGAATGACTGCCCCGAGGTGACAGGTAGTATTCACCTCGTAGGCCATGGTATGGATGAGTTTGGGAAGGGTTTTTAGCAATGTTTGTATTTTTGGCCTGGGAACAGGTAGCGGCCGGATGCGGTCCGCGTGACCACTAAGTGCTGAATTTTCAAAAATTTGTGCAACTTAGACTCCTGAAGTCACGTGCAGTTTTGCTAACCAGCTAACTTAAAATATTTAATTTGAATAAAAATTCCAATAGTTAATTGCGATTTTCAAGTCCCTTGAATGAGATACTTTACTTATAATTTTGCGAGTTTCGAAATCGAATTGGTGCTAAATGATTTGATTAATTATTAATCTCATTGCATAATTTGTTGGATATTCTTGTTAGTGAGAAAATTGATTATCTTAACTGCATTTTATGCTGATCTAAACAAGTCTACTGGCTAATAAATAATCCATTAGGTGAGGATGCTACTCAATTATTATTCAGCTAATTTGTCTATGCATCATTTGATTATTGATTAATTTACTAAAGCTTAGTTTGTTCATTAACAAAACATTCTACATGTTTTTACTAGACCGAGGATCCAGTTCTAGGAAGGTATTTAATCGGTTATTAATATTAATTTATAATTGAATTTTTTTTTAAAAGGGAGAGACCGTTATTATCTCTTACCAATATCTATTGGGATTTTGACCCTCATCGGATGATTTTAAATTCAGACATTTGGGTCGTTAACCGAAAGTTATTGATTTTATCCTTATGGGTCTTTAATTTTTATTAACAATTAACATTGTTAATAAACATTTATTGGTCTCGCTGATCGTTGGGAGTATCCGGCGAGCATGATTAATTAGATGTGGCACGATTTTATAGGCGGAAAAGGAGGAAAGGAGTATTATTACTGTCCAGTTCGCGCGCTGTGTAATTAGCGTGTTCTTTGTCTAACGCTCTTGTCTCTCTCCCTGTCTCGTTCTTTTCAACTTGTTAAATTCAAGGTGGTTCGCATGGGGAGGCCGACAGCCTCGGTCACGGTGTGGTTTACTTATACATTACGCATGGATGCTGCGACTGTGAGCAATGAAAAATTTTAATTTCACACCCTCACAGGGTCCACCGTAACACACCCGCTTTGGAATTTCCAACACACGTCCCTGGTTGTTATCAGTGACCGAGATGATTTCTTCTCCATTAGTTATTATACAATGATTTTTAGTCCGCCAGATTTATATTTCCACGAAGTTTCCTATATTAAATTACCCTGGTTACATTAAACGATGATTGAAGCTTAGATGATCTAGAAAATTCGCAATTTCATCGATAAGCGCAGCATTTTCCCGAATATAGATTATGTTAAACTTAAACCTTAGTCTAACTCTTTCCACATGACTGTTAATAATTGTCTATACGATAGAGACGCATTCAACCTAACCCATACATATTCCCACTTTGGGGATTTCATTCCCTTTTTAGCACTGGTCACAACACTGCGCTTATTGTGGGACAAGCTGGTGTTTCACGAGGCCGGTAGGATCCTAGGAACATTACGTAGGAAAACGTTGATCCTCCAGGTGGTTCTGGTTCTTCTCATCGACCCAAGACGTTCGTAGTATATCCCACTGCTAGCTTCGATTTTCAAGTTTCTGAAGTACTCGGGGATGTCTTGGCAGGTAGATGGTACTGAGAATAGGATGTATAGCAACGTGGTCCACAGGATAGTCGCGTATATTTTTGTGTTCGTTCTATCTTTCACCTAAAATGATCACAGGAATAAGCTTTTCGGACCTATCTTAACAATAAGTGACCAAGAGCTTATAAGCATGCGTAGAGAATCTTATACCATCATCGGTTTCGAGAATTACATTGTGATTTTCAGTGAAACCCACGATAGTATAAGTTCCAACAGCGCGTTTATCAAATTTATTCCTTCTCACATCCTTAAAGACGATGACTTTGTCACCGATCTTTGCATTTAACGGTCTAGCCCTTTCGTCGTATTTTTACTTTCGATTTTTCTCTGATTTTATCATATTGCTTGCTGCCATTTTTTGAATTTCGTTCAATCGGATAATCATATCTCTGAGATAAGAGCCGCAAGTTTCCAGTCTTTCCTCTGATGGAAAGGAACTCGGTACTCGGGCAATTCTCCCATAGAGTTATTCAAAAGGGGTACAATTGGTGGATTCGTGATGCGAGGTGTTGTAGGCAAACATCACGAAGGAAACGAGCCTGCCCCAATCATCGTAATCTTCCGCGTAATGTTTTATGTAGTTAGTAAGCACGATATGACTGCGCTCTAGGGAGCCGTTAGTTTGAGGACGATATCCGGAAGTGGTAATTTCCTTGATACCGAATAGTTTTCCGAGTTTATGCATTAATTTACTCACGAAGCTTCCTCCGAGATCCGTGAGGATACAACGAGGGGCCCCGTACTGGGCAATTAAGTGCGTTGCAACCGCATGAGCGACTGTCGTTGTTTTTATGTTAGGTATTGGAACGGCTATGCAGAGTTTGCTGAAATTGTCTTGCATAGTCAATATGTGTTTATTACCGTTAGAAGTGGTGGGGAGTTTACCAAAGGTATCGAGGGATACTTTATCGAAAACACTGATCGGGGTATCCGTAATGACCATAGGCTCACGCGTTCGTGCCCTCACGAGCTTATTTTCTAGACAACTCTTACATTGTCTGATGTAAGCGTTGATGTCATTACGCATACCGGACCATGTATATCGTTGCCGTATGCGTCGATACGTCTTAGTAACTCCCTTATGGCCTCCAAAGAGACTGTTGTGAAATTCTGCAATAATTTTAGCCCTTGATACCTCAGACGGGACCTCTAGCTTTCCATGACACAAGGTTATGGTGATTTTACCATCTTGAAACACGTCGCTTAGCAATTCCGACATTTTGTTTTGTGGCAGGGCACCCAACAAGTCCCCAGAATTAGCCATTCGGCATGTTTCTTGATTTTCGAGTCCTCGAATAACATTCTTCCAATTAATTTCGTCAAAGTGATGATCTTTTACGACTATGGAATAGACCTTGTATTTTCCGGTGGGGGTAACTAAAACCTGCCCTATTAGCGGCCCATTTTCCCAAATATCTTGAGGATATACTCGTTCTGTTGCTACCAAGAGTCTAAAAACAGAGTTGGTAGGTTCGCAATCACCCGAAAGGAAGTGGGCATAATTACCTTTACGATAAGTATGAGGCTCAGTCCATTCGTGTGTTATGGTGGGTTTTTTAACCACGCGGGGCGGTTTAATTTGCGTTTTCTCGTCTCTCAGGGGATTTTCTGAGTCAGATTGAGAAGTGTTCTCATCTAAATATGGCATTTCTATATTAAGAGTACCTCTTGGGGCAAGGTTGATGTTTTTATTGTAAGGGAGACTCGATTGAGCTGGAGTATTGCGTTGACATGGAAGCACGGTGTGCTTCTTAATAGATACTGGCTCGTCATGAAAATTCTTATTGCTAATGGCCGCTGGAGTGGAACTAGCAGTAGATAATTTCCAAGACTTTGGTGTCTGGAGTCAGTGATTTTCTGGGGGGTTGAGTTCTTACGATTGGAGACTCGCTTACCTCTGGTTAAGGACTATTATTTGTGTTTAGTTGTTTACGGAACGACTCGAGAAATTCGTTTACCCTGGCGGGCAGTGGTTCGTCTGTACCAACACAAGGATCCATATCTTTTAAATAGAGAAGTAATTCTTTATTGTCTTTTCCATCCGAGATAGCGTTACGCTCTACATGTACCGTTTCATTTTCAGGAGTATCATCGAATCCTTCTTTATCCCAAAAATAGGACTCATTTTTTGCTAGTGATTGGTTGAATTCGGAAATCGATTTGTGAACTTCCGTTCTCATTGTCGAGCTTCCAGACCGCTTTATGTCTAAACCCGGATCATTGTGGTCGTCACCACTACCATCGCTACTGTCGCTACTACCGCAGGGAGGACTGACATAAATTAATGAATTTGCATCGTTCGTGGGGGTAGGATCAATTTTATCCTTATAGAATGTGCTGGAATCCGGGGGAAAATCGTTAGGTTTGAGTCGACTAATTCCTGCTCGAGCTAGCTGGTCAGCCTCTTCATTCCCTTCTACGCCTTAGTGACTAGGAACATGATTCCAAATCACTTACAGGGGCTTCAAGGTTTCCCTTAATTCTTCGAGATCCGTCCGGTTGACGATAGGTTTACCATCCGTAGTTTTCCAACCATTAGTTTCCCAATTTGGAATCCACTGGGTGTAACTGGTAATGATTAACTTCGAGTCTGTGTTAATTCTTAATATACTGACGCCGTTTTCTATGGCTTTTCTGGCAGCTGCCGTAGCGGCCCGAATTTCAGCAGCGTTGTTGGTTTGCCTACCATTTGCTGGCTGGGAAATATTCCATGGTTGGTTATGACCGAACCATACGCCTATTCCACCTTCTGGCACTCCCTCCTTGTTATAAGCACAAGCCCCGTCAACATAAACATCGATGGTCTGTTAACATAGGCTTGGAAAGCAAGGACTCTTAAAAGAAGGAGGTGCACTCTGGGGTAAAGGGTTTTTCTTGGGAATCGGCAGAGTGGGCTCAACGCTAGGTAGAAGACTGTGTTTTCTTCTATGTACAGAAGGATCTGAATAATCGCTTTCTCCGCCTTCGAAGGAAGCATCACTACTCGAGGTCGATTCGTCGCCGTGTACCGGGATTGTTGGTCGTTACACCTTTCTTCGTCTAAGTCTATTGGCGATTTCGCTTTGGTTAGGATCAGGTTTCTTCAGCTGGGAAGGGGGCTTGTAAGATTGGTCCAATGTCTTCTTTGCTGTCCGCCTCGGAATTTTCGGCTTCGTGAGGACAGTCTCTTCTCTGCGCGAAGTTCCAGCCGTGGACGTGGATGAAGTTGTTAAGGGTTTCCCTGACTTCTTAGACTGCGCAGGAGCTGGTTTTAAAATGGACGGCTTACCCTTAGGGCCGGCAATTGGTTGGGATTTTGATTCAGCGGAAGCGTTTATTGGCATCTGCCGACATTTAGAATGAGTTATCGGACCCGGTTCCAATGGCCTTTTACCTTATCGACATTGTCCTTTGAGAAGGATTGTTTGAGGGGGAACGCCCTACAAACGCTTGACGTAGGTCTCGAATAAGCTTCAGGGTGGCTACCTGGGGAACCCTTCGATAGAGTTTCTATGTGCTCGCTCCATTTCTCCGTTTTTATACTCTACAGTATATTTAACAGTGTATTTAACAGTAGAAACGGGAGTTTCCCTTTTTTTGTTCTCATTTGACAGTATCGCCGTACAAGAGTCTGAATTTTGTAATGTCTGAACATCATTTGGGTTGTCGCTTTTATTAGGACGATTAGAGGCGCCTTTCTTAGGACTCTTGGTTTGATTACATTGCCTGGAGCCCTTATCATCGGAATCGGTAGTTTCATCGGTTTCCGATGGTTCAGTCGTGTCGTTGGACACTACAGGATTTCCGGATAATGCCTCTACTCCCCTATTTAGCTTTCCTTTTTTATATTCGAAGGTATACTGATAATCCTTTAGTCTGTAGCGTCAGCGAAATAATCGTGGGCCAGGATTATCAACATACGTCATCCAGTGCACGGGTTCGTGATCAGATGCAAGGATGAATTCGCGTCCTTATAAATATGGGCAGAAGTTTGTCACGGCGTACAGAACAGCCAGACATTCTCTTTCAGCTTCGAAATAGCCTTGTTCGACAGGACTAAGTACTTTAGAGTAATAAGCTATAGGCATATCTATTGAGTCCTGCTCTTGTGTTAAGACGGCTCCAACCGCATGTTAGGAAGCGTCTGTGGTTAACTTGAACGGCTTATAAAATTCGGGGTATTGTAATATGGTTCTCTGGCAAAAATACTTCCGTAGCTTTCGAAAGGCACACCTCTGTTTTGGGCCCCATACAAACTTAGCATCCTTTTTTAATAAATCAGTCAATGGTTTAGATAATTTGGCGTAATCCTTGATAAATCGCCTGTAAATAACCAGACAACCCTAGAAACTGTCGAATGGACTTGACAGTTTTCGCTTTTGGAAAGTTCCTTATAGCAGTGATTTTTGTGGGGTTAAGTTCTACAACATCAGAGGTGATGATGTGCCCTAAATACGCGATCTCCGTTCGGAAGAAATCGCATTTGTCAGTTTGTAATTTCAAATTCGCTTCCCTTAATTTTTCACAGAGTCTTCTGACCCTTTTGTCGTGTTCCTCGAGAGTTTCCGAATAAACCACGATGTCATCCAAGTATATAAAGCGTCTGATCCTAGCATCCCCTTAAGGACAGTGCCCATAAGGCATTGGAACGTCGCAGGAGCATTTTTAATACCCATGGGCATTCGCAGATATTCGAAATGTCCTCTTCGAGTGGAAAAGGCGGTTTTTAAGCGGTCATCGGGATGGGTTTCGACCTGGTGGAATCCGTTTGCTAAATCGAATACTGAAGTATTTCCTGAGTATTTCTGAAGTATTACTGAGTATTTCCGTACTGTTGGGTAAGGGGTAAGCATCACCTATCACTTTCTTGTTTAAAATACGACAATCTATAAGTACTCGGTATTTCCTAACCCCAGAAGCATCAAGCTTCTTTGGTATTATCATTACTGGGGAATTATATGGTGATTTAGAGTGAGTAATCACACCACTATCTAGTTGTTTCTTTATCTGTAAATCAATTTGATCTAACGCATCTGGTGTCTGACGATAAGGTATCCTTGAAACCACATCATCGTGTGCCGTCGGAATTCGATGCTGCACCTTATTCGTGGTACTCAAAATTTCTCCATTCATGTGAAACACGTCAGAGAAATCTCCTGCCCAGTCGGAGGTTTCTCCTCCAGGAAACGCACAATACTCAAAAGGAACTGCGTCTTGTGAAGAGGGATCCTCCTCGAATTCCTCATCAGTAGTGTAGCGGGAATAATAATTTTCTTGAGTATCTTCATCCCTCATTCCTTCGTCTATTTTAAGAGATCTAGGAAAGGTTTGATTTGTGATCTCAATTTCCGTTTGGCTTGGATAGATTCTGGATCAACAAATGGTATCGGCGTTATGGGCTCGGATATAACAACAAGAGTGTTCTGTCGAAAGGACATCTGAGCCTGTTCCTCCCTTAAATAGGGGCGACCTAAAATACTATCAGCTGATATAGGAAATGAATTCTCTACCACATGGAATATCATGGATTTCTCGCATATCGTGAGTAGTACAGTACTTGAAGTCTTTACTAAATTCTCAGTTATGCCTGAGATACTGATGATATTATCTTCAACGGTACTTGATCCTATCAAGGCTTTAAGCTTTATTAAATTTACGTCGGATCCCGGATCTACTAAAAAGAGAGCTCCTAAAGTTTTCAGTTCCGGTCCTGCTAATTGGACGAAGGGCGAATCTTTCTTTTCTCGTTCTGCTCGCAGGATTCGTGCTGGTTCTCCAGGAATTGAACTGTCCGCGGACGCTCTATGAACTTCAGACTCGCAGTTGCGTCCGTGCGGCGGGTCTCCTTCGAGTTTAAAGGTTTGGGTGTCGTTTAGAAACTGTCCGAGGTTATGTGGTAATTTTTCAAAAGGGGCCGCCCCGGAATTTTTCCCGGACATACCTTGGTGATATGCGTGAAAGGGGTGATAAGATTGCGGGTAAGGATATCCACAGCCAAGGGGGAATGGGTTTGGGAAAGAATAATGGGTGGATAGGGTTGAGGGTAGAGGGGAAGGGAAGGATTCGATGTTGGATAAACAGGAGATAAAGTGTTGGGATTTGGAATCGCATAGTTTTGATGCACCTTTTGCGCGCTGTTTCCCTTATCTAACTTCCGTAATCTCACCTTCTCATATAATTGCTTGGAATAAGGACTGGGGGATCTCGTTCATTTCGGGCTATATTCTCGGTGTCTAGACAAATGGTACGACGCTGCTGGTAAAGTTTTTGTTTTTTCTGCGTATCGCTGTCTCTCCTCGAGTAGGCTTCATGGATATTTTTGGGGTTACGCGTGTCCACAAAGGTGGTCATTTCGTCAGGTAGTCCCCGAATATAGGCATCCATAGCGCAGTCAATCACAGGCTTCATCATGAGTTCCGTGTTATCCTCAGGAAACGTGTATTTTTCGCTTAAAAAATGTCTCGCTCCGCTCAATAATCTCATCGTGCGGTCGTCATAATCGCTAACATTCTCCTTCTGTCTCATCTTCAGCTTGACAATCGATTCAAAATACCACTGGTACTTTTTGGTCGAAGCGAAATGTTTATTTAAGTGAGAAATTAAAGCCTGTATGTTATTAAAATCCCTATCCCGTTCATATATGTATACGGAGCCGTTTATTACATCCTGAATGATGTCTCTCAAAGCGGGATTTTTGCCATCAAAGGTGGGAATGTGAAAGGTACATTGTTGGAGCGTCATTCCTGCCAACACGGAAGCCATATTCATTATATTAATTTCATATCATATGATATTAATAATATTCATATCATATTAATTTCTGTTTTCATTTGGCATTTTCTTATAAAACTTTTTTTTTGTATCTACAGTAGGTAAGTTGATTTATTCAGAAAGAGGGGTAGTGTGATACATAAGTGTCAACAGTAAAATCGAATCGAACGATGCCACGTAATAGTGCAGTCACACCAAGATAAGGCATATGCCTTTTATGCTGAAAATAATAAACAAGGAAAAGAAAAGAAATGCTGGCAACTCGATAAGCTCTTAGTCTCCAATCGTTGCTGGATAGCATATATATTTCGCTCACGGTAAGTCGCTCGGAATGCAATTACCATGTTTCCGCCGTCCCTCTTCAATTTGGGAATATGGGTACAATAATTGTTTTATTTTTCTGAATAGTTAACACTGAGTAGTTGTTGCCCATTAACCTCTGGAACGCCGCTCAACAGTGGTATTTGCTTTTGAATTGAGATTGCACAATTCAGTCTACTGATGTTAGGACACGACCTGGGGTATTTATTTTTTTAATAAAAAGGAACTCAAGGGGATCCCTGACTGAATTCTGGTAACCTCAGAAATTTTAATTGGTTATCAAGTTAACACTGAACTTGAACATCTCATTGTTGAGAATGGTTCGCTTCGAGTTTAGAAGCTTGGGCGATTTCTTCGAAGATCGCTGCTTCTATGTCAGTATCGCTATTCGACAAAATGATCGTGTCTTTATCGGTATCGCTATCAGATAAGGTAATCAAATCCTTGTGGGGTTTCATTTTTTTTTTAAGTTCAAGCTGGAAATCGAAAGGAGGCATCAATGCGTTGTGATTCTGAGGTGGTTCTAATTTTATGTAATATGCATAAATTCAGAACGCTTTTGGATGAATATTAAAACTAGACTAACTCCTCTCTCTAATTCTTAAACTGAAATCGTTAATCGCTAATCATTCAGGAGCTGGCCCTTAGTCTTGCAACATGAATCTTAGGGGAGGATTCAACTGGCCGTTAGGCTTGTCTATTCTCCTTGCATTTTTTATTGATCATTTCAGTGTAATAAAATCATTCTATCTAAAGAATTGTCCCCGAACATATTGAATAAGTAGAGGTCGGGGACGCTCCCTTAGTCCAGAATCAGAAGGGAATTTGTTGAGCTGCATTCAAAATTAAATGAATCACTTGGAAACATTCAAGTGCTGGCCCTTAGGCTTGCAGCTTGAATCTTTGGGGAGGTTTCTACTGGCAGTTAGGCTTGTCTAGACTCCCTGTATTTCAAATTAATTGAATTGATGGTGGATGTTTTCAATAACTGAGGAAATATTTTCTGATTTCATTTCAGATATAAAATCAGAAGAGTTTCTTTCAGTTATTATTTATCCTAACCTAAACTTTCTGCTTCATTCAAAATCAAATAAATCATTTGAAAACATTCAGGTGCTGGCCCTTAGGCTTGCAGCTTGAACCTTTGGGGACGTTTCGACTGGCCGTTAGGCTTGTCTAGACTCCCTGTATTTCAAACTGATTGAATTGATTTTAATTAGTTATAAAAACCAAACAATTATCTCAGGTTTGATTTTATAAATAAAACCAAGATAATTATTTTAGTTGTTATTTAACCCAAGCATTTATGTAGTTAGCCGTGGGTGGCATCATTTAATTAATTCCACTACAAACTCACTAAAATGTCACAAAAAATGTCACAAAAATTTCAAAAAAATTATTATTTTCACCAGTACGATGGAGGGATGCACTTAAGGGTAAATCAATAATCAATCAATAATGATTTACTTTTTGTTTATTTTCTACTTAGCGACATGAAAATAAAATATTCGAAATCTACAAGTTTTCACGATTCCCGGTTTATGTAATTTTGTTTATAAAAGTTGGAAAATTCCAGTGCAACCATCCTACGAGAGCTTTAATTTATTCGGCCTTACCAGGTGAACCGATCAGCGATGAACAGGTGAACATCTGTGAAGAAAAATCAAGCCTTCGAGACGAGCCCAAGACTAGGCCTCGCATTTCAAGGTCTTGCAATTCGACCGCCTTGAATTAGCTAGAAATGCGAGGTCTCGAGTTAATCTGCCTTGCTTTCCTCGACCTGTGTCTTGACATTTCTTGTCTTGAACTGTATCACTACTCTACATTTTTAAATTTTGGTTGAATCAACCTTGTTAATGAACTTAACCTTCATTTTAGCACCCTAAAAAAGTTTATTAGAGACTGATTGAATTTGTCAAATACTTCAAAAGTGAGCATGGCTAGAAAATTCATGTAAACAAGCAGACAGACATACAGACAGACACCAACCAAATTGGATCATTTTTGGACTCTGTGAGTGCCGAAACGTAAAAAAAAATTAGATATCGAAAATTTGGACGATTTTATTCCAAAAAGTAAACAAATAAAATTGTATTGCAAATATTGAAAATATGTCCCTTTTTAATTTTCTTGTACAAGCATGATTTTATTTTTTTTCCAGCGATTTAGAAGTTTTAAGATTTGGTCTCTATATTACCCTATTTTAAGTCAATAGCCTAAAGTTTTTTAAATGTTCATAAAATTGAGGCATCCAAACCTTACACTCGTATGATGTCATATCAATATCTTGTGATCTCTTCTTCAGTATTTCTTAGGATCCGTGATTGGCTCTAAAGCCTAACGAAAATCTTTCTGGGAAAATTATACAAAGTGAAAGCCTTAATGCTCAAATAATTTTGAATTCAAATATCAAGAGAATATTTTCGATTTAAATTCTTGAAAATGGTACCAGTTCAAATTGGTTCTTAATTTTTCGTTAATTTGAAGCTGGAAGCGGCCAAAACTTAATAATTTGCGATTGAAAGCATTTGGAATTTTAGATTGAAATACTCGACCTTAATAAGCAAGTTTAAATTGAAGACATTCAACCATTAGAAATCTCAAATTGAAACTTTCATAATAAATACAAAAATCACGAGATTAAATATATTGACTCGTATACTGATGAATGGGTTGACTTTGCAGGATATCAAAATGTGTATGAAAAAATACCTATTATCATAATTTATATATTTTCGTGGATCTCAATTTTTAGAATGTTTTTGTAGGTCCGAAAAGTAACTTCCAAATTTGACATATTTTTGCGTTTATATTAACCCATAAGAGACAATTTCATATTTGAAAGACCACTGTTTTGAAGTAAAAATTGTAAAAATCCCTTCGAAAATGACAACAGAATTTTGTTCTGTTATTTTTGGCCTTTCTGCTGATAAAAATAAGCTAGAGAAAAATTTGCATGTCCTACAGAAATCAAAACAAAAAGGCACGAGGTTTACCAAATAATCATTTTTGGAAATTGCTTTACATACTTGAGAACGTTTTGATGATAGTATTGAAATGTTTATTTATTAAATTCTCGTGTAAAATTGTGCAAAATTATGTAAATATAACATTTTTGAACACATATTTTCAATACAAAATTCTTTTTTTCGAATGTTTCTTTTTTTTCCAAATAAGTATTTCTTCTAGGAAACTGACTATTTTCTGCATCTTTTATTCTTATTATAAAAAAATGAGGAAGCTGATTTTTCTCTCAGGCTTAAGATGGTTACAGCCCAATATGAATTTTGTTGACATTAATTTCACCAGTAATAGGTTCATATGAACATGATAAATATAAATGGATTGATTTTATCAATAGCTGATTTCTAAAGTGTGTAGAATCAAACTTCGAAAACCATAGTCAGTTGGATTCACAACACTACGTCACCACGAGAACAGTTGTCATCCAAGAGATTTTTGAATGCATTCGTGGATAGTGCCTTGATGAGATCCACGTCTGGTTCTTCCATTTTCGAACCACTCTCAACAGTAAGAAGTTGGATCTGCACATAGTCCAAGAAACTTCTTTGTATAACTTAAAGCTATGTCCCCTCAATTGTGGATTCGTATAACTGGTGAAGATCGTTTCTAGCCCAGTAGAGTTTTAGGCATAATTTAATATCTTGTACGTCTTGATTGGATCGCCACCTTCTCTTCGGTTTTTATAGATGGTAGCTTTAGTTTGGCAAGTCGTTGCTCGTATGTGTGATGATTCATGCCAATCGTCATTTTATTGTCCGACGTTGAACCGTATAACCGTAGCCGTTTTGCACTCCCTTCGAAGCTTGGCTTCCTTAAACAACTTTTACATAATGTAAGATATTAAAGGTACCGCCGCTCCAGCACATGTTTGTGGGCTTCGTGGCTTTATATTACCCACACCGGTTAAGGGATCTGGCTGTAGAGACCCCAGAACCTGTTTAACTTCTTGGATGGAAAATTCCACCTGATTGAACTGGATAAAAATTTGAACATTCGATTTGTCCATAGCATTTTCAATGTCTAATAGAAAAACTGTAAGTTTGATCAAAAAATGGTTAAAGGGGATTTTGTAGTCCCTTTCAAAAGGAACAATTTTTGTTTGGCTGAAAATTGAATTTTCAATTTTCCTATAGTATTTTCGATGTTTAAAAGAAAAATCATGAGTTTTGTCAAAACAAAATTGAAGATAATTTCTTAGGTATTTTTAAGAACAGCAATTTGTTTTTTGAATTTTTTTCGTAGGTTGCATAGTTATGGCGGAAAATTAAACTTTTGATTTTTTTCAAGCGTTATCGCAATTAAAACAAAAACTATAAGTTTCATCAAAAAATAGTCTAAAGTAAATTTGAAGATCTTTTGGGATGAACAAGTTTTCTCTTTAACATTTTTTTCTTATCTCGCATAGTTTGGCCGGGTAAAATTTGATTATTTAGACTCCTATGCTGGAAGCTTTTCTTTTAGTCTGTTTTTTCGAAAAAGGCTGAAATTGAAGCTCTTTGAATGTAGAATTAAGTAAAAATACAATTTTCTATGTTATAGTTTTTTTTTATATCAGTGGTTAAAAAATAAAAACATGAGGAGCATTTGATTATTTGGCTCCCTATGCTGGAATGAAGAATAAAGAATCAAGTTTGTTAGGTTGGAGTTTTTTTTTTATATCAGTGGTTAAAACATAGAAAGCTGGGGAAATTTGGGGTTTTGAGACCCCTATGATGGTAGCTTCTTTTTTAGTCCGATTTTATTCAGTGATGGCTCAAATTAAGGCTCTTTTAATGCGGAATTGGGTTACAAAATGAAATTACCAGTATTACATTTTTATAGTTTTTTATATGTATCAGTGGTTTAAGAAAAATAAAAATTACCATTTTTTTTAATGCAAGCCTACGCTTACGAAACCCTTACTTAAGGTGGCTTGCCAACCTATTCTTCTCGGACTGATTTTATTATACATATATAGAACTTTATATTCTTTACTTATTTTTCCAACACATTTGTTCTAAGTTAAAAGTCAGTACGATAGAAAAGACTGAAAATTAGATTGACATATCATTCGATTCGTTGACCGGTTAACTGGTAATGTCGCATACATGCGCAGAAAAAATCCGTGACAAAACTGTTAGTGACACATATATGCGCACTTCGAATAACTGCCACAAAACTAAATGGATTTGGATGAAAATTGGTATTCCATAGAATAGCCATCACCGATTTAAGAAACTCTTTAGTACTGCCTTTCATTCAACTCGCGTGATTTTTGCATTTTAGTCCGCTATTTCGGATTCGCTATTTTGAATTTCTCAATTTGGACCCAGGATTCGTCATCAGCGACATAAAAACCCCTTGGGAAATGAACTTTCATGATGAATACGGAATTATTTGCTTCTACCAGTTTTGGCACTTAACGTCGATTTCGAGCCTATCAGTTAACTGGTTGAACCAAAACTGATCCATTTTTAAAGAAACTAAACATACGACAAAAATAATAATATCAGTGACCAACATCATATAACTTTCAATAAAATGAAGTCAAAATCCACTCGTCATGGTACAGGTGGAAGCTGCTATAGGAGTCTAATGTATTTTTGCGTACACGATTTTTAGCGCCATCTGTTGTCTCGGAGAACAAACTAAAATCCCACATAACCGCGAAAATTGAATATAATTGCATTTTCAAAAGTAAAATGAGTTTACTATTTTTTATTTGTCATCCTAAAGGAAGGGAATAATATTACAAGAATGAATAAAAGTATTAAATAATTCTTCTATTGCACAAAATAGATTGAAGTATTGTTGAAAAACATTCATTAATTATTAAAATTAATTTTTTTCATACAAAATTATTATTATAACAGTATAATCTAAGAATATGAATTGAGAAAACAAATTCAAAAACCATAGGAAAGTATTAAAAAATTAAAAAATTATTCTTTTATATCAATTCATTGCTACTCATTAAATTAGTAAGTTAGTACTACGAAGCAGATTAGTAGAATACCCTTGCTAATCCATTCGGTAACATAAATCTTACCATTTCATGTAGTATAAGGTGATAAAACTACTAATCTAACAGTCAGACACAATGCTACTAATTTCCTTAGTAAAATTTCTACCAATTCAGACTTAGAGAGAATCAAGTGAATCAAAATAGCATAAGGCTGAGGATTGTCCTAAGTCTACAAGATGAGTCCAAAAGGGCAGAATGATAAGACAAAATGGCACAATGATGAAGCAAACTACACAAATGTAGCAATACCTGCAGGATGAAGCAAAATCGCATACGAAGGCACATTTTTCAATAAGGATCAGGCAAAAGAGCATAAGTACATCGCATATTATCATAACAGGGGGGGGGGGCACATAGAAACAAAATGTTAGTATTCGTATAATTATTCAAAATCTCCCATGAAACATATATGACTAACAGAATAAATCTTTTAATTTCATGAAACCACAAAAAGCCCTTCGACCACCGAATACACTAGTTTACAAAATTAAAACATTTTTCTGCCCATCACATATCAATGAGATTTTTCCATGTATTTCGGCCCACTAAACACGGAAATCACACACCAAAGTTTTTTATGGAAACTTTTTCAAGATATCAATGTTTGAAATTTGTTGGTCAATTTTCAGAGTTGTTCCGACGTTTTTGGGTATATCTCGAGTTTTTATTGGCCGATTTCTCTCAACGGGCACTCAAATTAAAGGCAACTAAATCCTGTACAACTTTTCATCCTGAAGTTTTCATATCGGGCCAGTAGCTCAGATGCTAGCGATTTTAATAAGTTGGACAAATTGTATTTAGTGGAAAAAAACGAGGTCGACAATTCACATATCGTCCTTGGAAAAATATAAATCGCACATATTAGCCAACTTATCAAAATCGCTAGCATCTAAACTACTGAGTTGATCTAAAAACTTTAGCATAGCAAGTTGCAGGGGTTTCAGTTGCCTTCAAATTGAGTGTTCGTGTAGGGAAATCGGTCAATTAGAACTCGAGATATGCTTATAAACGTCGCAACAACTCTGAAAATTGAAGAAAAAAAATGTGAACATCGATATCTCGAAAACGCTTTCATAACAAAATTTTTGAGTGTGATTTTTGTGTAAGTGGGTCGAAATTCATCAAGAAATCATAGTCAGATATGGTGGTCAAAATGGCTGTAAAATAGTGATATAACAGCCTAACAAATATTCAATCGCCCTCTTCGGCTAAAGGTTCGATTTCTCTTATTGATTTTTCCACACAAGATTTCAATTAAAAATTGATGGAAATCTGTTTTTACATAATCGAGATTCATGTGGAAGATTCAAAACAAATTCCTCTCTAAAAGAACATTTTTGTAAATACCAAAACACATTTCTTTCAAATCTTTTTCTATAGGAAGTGAGATTGACTGTAAATCTCCAATGTGTGAGAGGGATTAAAAATAAATTCAGGCAAAAATGCTCGTAAACATCGAAAGCAAGCTGGGATTCAATCGCATTTTCTGTATTTGCTTGTTTGACAAACGAGTGATTAAAATAAAAGTACCCTGTTCCCGTCCGGGGTAGAGAATTTTACCGTTTTCGAAACCACCTGCCAGATTACAATTTCTCTATTTGAATTGGAGAAGGGAAATCCGTCCAATTATTTAGATGTAAATGTATATTTGCTATGTTTATTAATTTTAACCAATTGATGGTTGATGTTTAATATTTTCCTGCATGAATGTATTTTACTGATTGAATGATGGCTTCTCATGGAATATTGGGAAAGTATTATGTCCTCTATCACCTTCAGATGTTAATATTTACTATATTGAATTGGTTTTGACAATTACTTAGTGCTTTCTGCCATAGGATTTTTTTGATTTAGATGATAACACCAGCACACAAAGAAAGGTGGTCTGCCCAGCGGACTACACCGGCATATCTATATATTTTTAGGGTCGCTGAATCCGAATCCGGGGTCCCAATGTCCAAGTTCGCTCGTATTTTTCCAAAAAAACGCAAAAATATACGTAAAATCGACGAAAACAGCGATTTTCCTTGTATATTTTTACAAAAAACAAAGTATTTCCATGCCCGGTGGACATAACCAGCATATCTATATGTTTTCGGGGCCGCTTAATTTAAATCCGGGGTCCAAATATCCATGTTAGCTCGTATTTTTCAAAAAAAAAAAAAACGCAAAAATAGACATAAAATCGACGAAAACAGCGATTTTTCTTATATATTTTTGCAACAAAAAAATATCTACATGCCCGGTGGACTTCACCAGCATATATATATATGTTTTCGGAGTCGCTGAATCCGTATCTGG
>JAABKJ010002721.1:0-27301 GCA_011634705.1 Andricus grossulariae
CTCCCTCTCCCTCTCCCTCATAAAATATGATACAATATCATCACGCACGTGTACCGACCACGGCCTTCAAGAAGAGCACATGCCGCTATGCACTGTTACAAACAGCTATACTGTCAGAATTTCAGTATGAGTGTGAGGAGCAACCGTAGCCGACGTCTATATGCACGATTTTTCCGACATTATTTATATCTCATGTCAGTGCAAAGGTTTCACGTTTTTTCTTTTATGCTGAAAGTGCTCAAAGAGAATCCAATTCAATTTATATCATATGAAGTTATCACTTCTGCCTGGCGTCCCACGACGGCTAAGGTTTTCGATATAATGTACTAGGTACTACAGAAAGCACTACGCCGCACTTGCGAACAGCTTTTTACAATAAAATCTTTTTAACTTTTGTTTTTTTAGTGATTTGTAGGCATGAAAATACCTTGTGTAAGTAGTGGTTTTAAACAAATTTTGGCAGACCATACTACCGTGAATACTTTTTTTTTTATCGTTTACCTACCCCAATACCATAAACACTTTACGTTATCCATGCACGGCCTCCAGACTCTTCAAAGAATTAGCACTATGTGAAACAACAAATATGAAAAATTGCTATCTTGCTCTACTTCATGCATTCTTATTGTATTTTTACAGAATCAAGTTCACATGCATCTAATAGCAGCGGAGGTTCTGGAAGTCTTCCTCCTCATTCTGTAGATGGGACACCACTTGGTCCCGGTGAACGAGATATAGTACACAATGGCAAAATCCTCACAAAAGCCAACTTCCAAACTCATGATGTTATCCCATTCAAAAACTCGAAGGAATTTCTTCAATACAGGCCTGTTGAAAATCAAGAGCCTCATCATGATGAACAATTCAAGCCTTTTTTGGTTAGGCCCGAACAATGGATATTAGATATCTGTTCCTATACTAATACACATAAAGAGGTACACTGTAAAAACTATAGATTTATTTATGTATGGCTTGACTTTTTGCGAGTGTTTGTTTAACCACCTAGATCTGGAAGAGGAGTTTTCTTGTTCTTAAGACAGAAGGGGACGTGTGGAAGATAATGAATAGGTTTAGGAAACGAAGGGTGAGGTTAAGCTAGATGATAGGGATGGAGGAGTGGAGGAGTGGAGGAAGTTCTTTAAAGAATCGTTTCAAGGCTCAAATTCATGGAAGAGAGATGAGGGAAATAGAAGAACGAGGGAGATAAAGGAGGGGTATTTGAATGACGTGGAGATAGAGAAAGAAATGAGGAAGCTAAAAGGTCACAGTCATCAGGACAAGTGGAGGATAGGTGGAGGTTGTGGATGGCGATCGAGGAGAGGGGCCTGCAGAGAAACCTGATTGAGAGGATAAGGTATGAATAAAGATATTAGGAGACAACAGATAGCGTGAAAAAAGGGGATGGGATTTCGGAGAGTTTCTGGATGGATAGGGTGTTGAGGCGAGGATGACCGCTTAGACCAACGTTTCTGCTATTTTATTCGTGGATATGAAAAGTGAGCTAGATACCAAAGTGGTAAAAGGAATTAGTGTAGGAGGAGTTGAGATATGGTCACTTGCGTATGCAAATGACATTGTGCTGCTGGCAAAAAGCGAGGAGGCCTCAAAAGAGATAATGAAGAGGTTGAGAAATGACCTGGATAAGGAAAGGCTAAAGCTGAATGCGGAAAAGTCTAAGGTTATGATGTTTAGAATAGGAGGTGGAAGGGATAATGGAGGTGAGAGGAAATGAAAGGGAAAGACGGTGCAGCAGGTGAAAGAGTTTGTGTACCTGGGCTTCCTGGTTCAAAGTAATGGGGGAGTGGATGGTCATATAAAAAAGCAAGTAAGAAGGGCAAATGTAGTGATGAGGCAGTTGTGGGGACTGGGGAAGAAGTTGTTTGGAAATGATTGTGAAAGGAGAATGAAATTTTTCGTAATAATAGTGATGAGTGTCTCATTTGATGAAGTGAAGGTGTGGGGGTGGAAGAGAAGTGAGAAGGTGGATAGGATGATTTCTTCTTTTGGGACTTTGGAAGATGCCACTGCAAAATTAAGTCCTTTAGGCAAGGCTGAAATCATTTCATTGCTGAGAGGACTGGGATTGGTCAAATGATATGCGGTCCAGTGTCTACAGATCTGTCTCCATAATAGATAAAGGTGACTTACAAATGTTATCCAAATGTTATTCAAACCACATGCGAAAGTAGAACAACTTCTAAGGAACCCTGAAGATAAAAAGGCACCTCTCAGTCATCCGGGAGTATATAAAATCCCTTGCTCTTGTGGCAAAGTCTATATTGGAGAAACCGGGAGGGCATCTAGCCAACGCTTAGAGGAACATGAAAGTAAATTCAGGCTAAAACATTTCACACAATCAGCACTAGCTAAGCATCATATCGAAGCAGAACGTAGCATTTTATTTGACAAAACAACCGTCATCGCAAAAACATGCAATATTTTTCCAAGAAAACATGAAGAAGCAATTGAAAACGTAAAACACTCCAAAAGCATGAATAGAGACAATGGATATAACACCAATCCGATCTGGCTTTTCGTCCTCCCGGGGTTTAAAAAAAAAAGACTTGATTGACCAATCAAGTTTGACCAGTCTCCACAGTGGGGCACTCTCGTCAATCACAGGAATCATAGAGAGTATATATAAGAACACAATAATCTGAAAATTCAGTTTCAGGTTATCCCTGAAGAAGTGAACTGCCATTTTCACGAAACGTCGGCAAGTTTCGTAGTTTCGAACACGATTAAAACCCAAAACACTTCCTTTTATCATAATGAACCATCGTGAAAGCAATAAATCTATTACGAAAGTATCAATTATTACAGATACAGTAACTGAAAAAATTTAACTATTTACTAGATCGTTACTTATTTTCAAAAAATATCTATACTACTATCGTTACCAAAAAAGTGAATAAGTAAAGTAACTACTTGAAATATATTAGTTTCCTTAATACCCACGCGTTAAATGCGATTTTGGGATCCTGGCGCGAAACAGTTAAAGCGATCGATTTCACGATCGATGATGAGTCTATGTGATAAAATCTACTTTTCCACACTAGTGATGGGAAGGTTTGGAATTATTAGACTTTTAACCTTAATTTTTAGTTCACCGTGATCTGCACATTCACATCAATGAATATAACCTCAAAATCAAAGTGCAAGAGTTCGAGTATCAGTTTAGTTCCACTCAAGAATGTTCTTTTCCAGCTTTATATTCATCCCTGAAATCAGCAATGTAATATGTAATCTTTTTTTTTGCAGGATAGCTGGATGTTTCTTAGTGCTTATAAAGTATATCAGCAGCACTTTGAGGATGAAAGAATAAGGGAACAAGAATATCAGCATCGGCTACAAGCGTATCGGCGCCAGCTACAATCATATCTAAATAAAAAGCTTGGGCGTAGGCAGTAATTGGCGAAAAATGCACAATTCAAATATTTTCAGAAGAAATCATATGTATGTTAACTTATACTGAATTAAATTTAAAGGTTCCGTGAATCATTTAATGTAATTGACTCAAATTAAAAATTACTTGTATGTAATTTGTATTTTCTGCCAAACACACAATTAATAATTTATTTCAATTACACGTCCCAAGTAATTTCAATTACTTCTAAGTTAGTTTGACGAGATAAATGAAGAGGTGGGGTGAGGATAGTGGACTGCGCCGTAGAGTTCCGCTGCGCCTAGGTCTGCGCAGTACACGTATATAGTACATGAGGCTATGCTGGAGACTTCTACTATCCTTAAGACTGCCCAGGACATCAAGGTGATACATAAATTTGCGCAGTAGACTTCTCCAGAATTTAGGGCTGCGCAATGTAGTTCCACGACAATCAGGAATGTATAGTAGACTAAATGGCACATACGGATGCGCAATACAGAAGTTTGATACATAGGGCTGCGCAGAAAACTTCTACAATACATGGGCATAGTGAGAAGACATTTAAGGATGCACAGTATGTTTCTACAGAACATTCATATGTGTATTGTAGTTATATGCTGCAAATGGCTGCGCAGTAGAATTCTTTAGTATATAGGACTGCGCAGAGCAGTTCTAAGGCACCTACTGGAGCGAAGTAGGCTTATATGGTACATGCGGATTCCCAGTACACTTATATAGTATATAGGAATGGACAGAAGACTTCTACAGTGCATGAGGCTTTGCGTATTTATTTGATTAATCGTTTCCAACAATTATAAATTTCATTTTTAGATACAAAACTTGACCAAATATCAGTATCGATTTTCTTTCAAGCGAACTAATTTAAAAAAACCACAAGTAATAATTCCCTTGGGGCATTTTCTCAATTCATATTTGTTATAAATAATTTAAGTCCCGGCAGAAATATCAATTAAATTGATCAGAAAAGACCAATTTTCAACAAAATAGTTCATTTTTCAACCAAAAAAGAATTTGCAGTCAAGAAAGAAAAAAATACCTTTACCCAAATACTTATAGTATTTTATTTCATTATAAATAATAAAATAAAATACTTGCAGTTTGTTTGTCTTTGGGTAACTTGCTTCAATATTTGCGTACACACATGAACAAAATCCAGCTTGTTGCTCTGTGCAATCAGAAATTATTGAATTATACAAAAGTGTATGGAAGAATTGTAGAAGATTTAATTCCTATTGGAAGGGACCGAACTGAAGTGTCACCAAATACATATATTAAAGGTTCAGTTGAATTCATTTCTACTAACAATTGGGAGGGGAATGCCCTGGTAGGACTTGTCGAAAATTTCAGTACTACCCCACATTTCTGTAGATACTGTTTAATTACTCGAAAAGAATTTTGGCCACAATCGGCTGGAAAAAATCAAACTTGCTACAAAGAAGAAAATGAAGAATCTGACATAGATGCAGGATCAGAAGTTGATGTAGAATCTGAAACTTAAGTATATTCAGAAGCTGATCTTGAATCTGAATTTGACCTAGATTCAAAAGCTACTTTAAATTCTGGGGATGACGTAGAATATGAAATGGATGAGGTTTTTGAAGTGCTGAATGAAGATGAACAAGATGAAGAGTCTGAAGAAAGTGAAGATAATGAGGACGATGCTGAAAATAATGCAGAAGATGCTGAAAATAATTTAGAAGAATGGAGTAGCAGTGATGCAAGTAGATTGGTTTCGGATGACTATGTTCCTCACTTTTATGAACCTAGAACTGAGGAATCATATAAACAATCACTAGCAAATAAACGAAAGAAAAAGCATCATCAAGGAATTGTATTTCATTCCGTTCCCAATAAATTAGAAGGTTTTTACGTTTGTAAGCCTGGGTTACTACCTTGTGTCGGCCACGATTTGTTGGATGGAGTTGTAGCATTTGATTTGTATCTTTTGATAAAAGGCTATATAAAAGGCACTATAGATAACGCAGAAATAACGAGAAGTAAATTTTTTTTGCAGGTCATTTCGTATTTTATCTCGCTGGTGTAGGTAGAAGATGATTATTACCCATGTGCGAAGTAATCTGTCTGCTATTACCTGCTCTGATGGGTAAACAGATAATATTACCGTGAGTTAAGAGTAAATGTCATTGTTTTCTGCAATGACCCAACATCTTCGTCTTTACTAGTGAAAACGGCGAGTGTTTACATTGGCAATATGTACAGCCTTTTTAATTATCTGTTTTCACGCACAATATAATCATAAATTATGCAAATTTAGCTCTCTTTGACAATAAATGTGATAGTTCTCAAAAATCGCCACTTTATCGGACCTCTTCTTTTCCCATATTACATAGTCAACGAGGTTGAATCAAATTTGAAATGATCATTTCGACGTCTCTCTGTCTATCGTATGAGATAGACAGAGAGGGTTTCCTTGTTTCGAAACGCTAAGTATGACGTGTCGTTCAAAAACAACGGACGCTCTCTGTCTACTTCATACAATAAAAAGAAATGTTTCAAATTCGATTGTACCTCTTTGTGTATCGCATATGGCAGAAGGAGAGGTCCGATCGTAATGAGGCATCCTGATATTAAAATATAAAGTTTTCCGAGTGGTCGTAGAAAAACGCGATGACCCTAAAAAATATTGTAACAGCTCACTGGCCACACCTAACTCACGCGAAACATATTCTTTTCCATGTCGATTTTCTTGCTTGAAGTTGTAAAGGAAGATAAAACAACTTTGAAAACAATTTCAAACACTTTTACCGCTAGAATATGCTTTTCACGCTTATGATGAATTGATTTCCAACCCCAAGAGTATGATCGAAGAACCCGTCGCGATTTTGTTTTTTGGGAAATATCTTTGTCCTAGCTTGAATCTTTACAGGATGTTCGAACAACTCTTAAAATCAATTTAACAACTTTTGCTGATGATGAGATATGTTTCGCACATTTGTTTTTAAATGATTGTCCACCACAATACTTTAACAAAAAAGCTCTCGTGATTTTGGTTATTGAAAAATATCAGTTTGCTTGCTTGTATCTTCAAGGGATGTTGAAACAAACCTTAAAAACGTTGTAACACTTTCCCTGATAAGACATGTTTCCCACATTTATTCTTCATTGATTTCTGACCCCACCGGTATAATAAAAGAATCTCCCGTCGTCTACAATTTGGAAACTTTACTCAATTTCGCTATGATGTAAGTACTTTACTCAGATAATTCTAAAAAACATTTATTATTCAAAGGAATAGCTGAAAGTGAGTGAAAAGTGTTTAAATTTTTGGAAATCAGCCTAATACCTATCAAAACAGCTTTAAGATGCAAAAGAATGAAGGATGAAATTTTTCAATTCTTGAACTTAAGTTATTGATAAAAACCCCAAATTTTAAGGTTTAAAAATTATCTGAAGTTTAGTATGTCTGGGAAGCTAACTGTATCCATATTAGACACGTTTTTCTCTAGAGAAATATAAGAATTTTTCAAATTATTCAATTTAATATAATGGATTTTATATTGTTGATACAAAAATTTGATAAAATAATGCGATTGTGTAACATTTTAAATTTTATTGAAACCATGAGAAGGCAATGTTGTGAAACTTGTAAATAGACTACGTCAGCTCTACTAACATAAGATATTCCGAAGTAAGCACATGGATTTTTCTCTAAAAAAACTATCATTTTTTAATTGAATTATTTACTTTATTTCAATTTTAATATTCCAAGCAGAAAAAAGTTATTAATGGGAAACTGAGTGACTGGTTCGATATCATGCAAGGCGTGAAACAAGGATGAGTTGTGTCCTCATGGCTATTTATAATATATATGGATAAGTGTCCAAGAATGGCCCTCTTCGACGAAGAAGGTGTAGATCTCGAAACAGTAAAGGTACGTGGGTTAGCTCTCGCAGATGATAAAATTGTTATGGCAGAATCAATCGAGAACTTGCAAAGAATGTTGAATAAACCTAATACAATCATGAAGAACATAGGCCTCAAAATTAACGAAAATAAAACAAAAATCATGGCATTTGAAGGAAAAAGTGAAAAAACAATGTGCAACATTGTCCTAAATGATGAAAGATTAGAACAAGTTGACAAGTACGTATATCTGGGTGGCCTATTCACTAGCGATTGACTAGCGAATAACAATTTTGTGAGCCTCTTCAGTTAGGGTGATCGCTAGAGAGATTGATCAGCAATCTGGGTTGGAGCAGTGTTGCAGAACGAACGTGTCATTTAAATAAATCACTCGAGAATTCAGGTCAATCTAAAAAATCTATAACCCCTACCTCACATTCTTCCTTTCCTCACCGAGCACGTCACGCCTAACCCGAAAGGGAAATGGTTGATTGGTATGATAATAATAATAATAATACCTACTCTGACAGGAATGTAAAAAGACATCTTCAACAAAATACATGAATTTTCAACAGCAGAATTTTTAACTAAGACGAGGTAAATTCTGTGCCAAAAATATAACATAGTAACATTTTGAAAATAGTAACATTTTTGACTGAAACATAAATATTTCGACTGTTTCTTCAATACCTTCTTGAAGATTCAAAAAAACACTTCATTTTGGTATTGGGTGCTGCATTTTTTCAACTTAAATGTTATTTTGAGGAAAGAAGGGTTCATTATATATTATCAAGAATAGAATGTTTTATGGGATTTTGGATGAAAAATATATCCAGACAGGGATACGCCCCCCTTCGTAACGCGGCGAAGTATTTATTCTTGTTATTTCAAGCATTTTCTATCTGTACACAATATTAGCAAATTGCTTAATACACCAAGATCCCACAATATTCAACGCACATGAAAAATATTTACACAAACAATAAATATCTTATATACTTTATGCCGTATCTCATTCCTGTATTCACGATGATTAGGAAAAAACATGATAACGGCATCAGTATATAAGCCGCCAAACTCGGCGTTTATTTCACTCATCAGCTACAATTTTCAGGAAAATCTTCTAGAAATTGTCCCCTCTCTTTTGGGATGATGAGAACGACCATTCCAACTCTGCTGATTACCTCAGTATTCTTCTTTCACTCTGCTGGTAAGTAGAAAACATCACATGATTTAACAATAAATTTAAAAACTTGTATTAACCTTTGTAGTAGGTACTAGAGCAAGCATTACATAATATTTTCCATTACACGATTTCAGTATAATTTTTTATTGTAATTTTTACCATACTTTTCGAATTTTAGTGTAAGGTAAAATTTGAATCACGGTACTGCAAATTAATCTCATCATTCAGCAGATTTTTATACTTATCCTATGTCAAACAATCTGTTCATTGCGCGGGCACATTCTCATCGCGCACTTCTTACGCGGCTCGCAAGTTTTGACGCGCCCAAGAACAGAGGTCCTATTTCTTAACCAAATTTGAAGTTTCTTATTTCAAATTTTTAGCTGATTAAATTACAGAGTCTGTGGAGGCCGATTTGAAGAAATAAATTCACTAATTTGTTATTTGAGTTGAGAAATTGAGAAAACCATATGTTTTATATTCATGGTACCAAATTACGCATTTCGTGTCATGAAAAAAGCAGTTTTTGTATGTATTTCGTTCCCCAAGGAATGTTTTTGGGGTAACATCTCAATTTTTAACATCTATTGATACCAAATTTAAACATCCAGGTTGCAGTCCTATAGTTGAACGTATAATATGTTAACCCTGAACATCCAGATGTTACGTTCAAACATCCATTTTCTCCGTGTTATTATAAATACTTGTTACCAATTATTTATTTTAGTTTTGGTCAGTATCTCAGTTCCTTAATTTTATTTTGTTTTGAACAAATTTATGTTGAAATTTCCAGACCAATCTCACAAAATTTGATTCAGCGTTATTATTTTTCGCTGATTCATAGTTACCGAAATCTAGTTTATCATGTGTACTTTCAAAGCTTAAAAGTATTGACAAATAGTTCAGTCGTTTGAAAAATTGTTAAAAAAACAAACAAAAAAGGCGCACCTAGATATTTCAGAGATAATTTCAAAGGTATTTTTTTTTAGTTTTTTGATCAAATGCTCAGTTTCTTTATGATTAGTTATAAAAGTTGAAAATCCATATATCTGTAGAAAACTTCAGAGTCGTGAACTCAAGTACTTTTATTGGACCTCGCAAAATTTTTGAAGATGGACAGGTGGCTCTTATGTATACCAGATGGAATTTTTTAAGAATTTCTCTGCTTTCAAAGAGTATAAAGTTTCCCATTGATTTAACATGGGAAAAAGTCAGTTTTTTCTAAATCTAATACTAAGACCTCTTTGAACTGATTTTCACTTGTTTTCACCATTTTAATTGATTTAAACTTTTTTTCAGGTAAGGTGCGAAATAAACATATTTTTCTCAACGCGATTAGTACTTTAATCAAATATAACAATGCAGTAGGTTATTTAAACTATTTTACAATTATTTAAATAATACGTGTTTTTCCAACTATGCAGTTTACTTGAAAAACAACAGGAGAATCATTTTATTACACCCAATTTTCGACAGATTTAAATATTTTCAAGTACTAATTTAATTAGAGTTTTCTTTGTCGACCCACAAGTGTAGCTTAAAATCATTCACTCACAAAATTTATGATTCATTCTTATAATCTGACGAATTCTGAATAATACACTGAAATTCGGATTTATTTGTAACAAATTATCGTGTTCAAATATTAGATTTAGAAAAAAATGACTTTTCCCAATGTTAGATCAATGCGAAAATTCGTGGTTTCTGTGCAACCCCTAAATTTTAACCGATTTCGCTCAAATTCGAAGATTCTTTTTTGGGAATTTGAATGTGGATATACATTGTATTGATTATTCTTGACGTGCACCTGCGCGGTAGTTTTCTATTTTCTAAAATTGAATAGTTGGTAATTAATGAATATTATTGAATATGTTACTCTATATGATTGATGTTTGTCATGTCCTATTATAAAGTTTTTGATAAATCGATGAGTCGGTTGATATGATGGGACAGCTGATTCTTTTTTCAGATTGAGTAAAGACCCCGGCTTCTACTAATGATGTGTATTTTCTACCATATGATCTTCTTCCTTGTATGGATTGCAATCGTCCAGATATTGCTGATATTCGGCCGTTTCTTCGTAGTCTTTCTGTTCTCGAATTTCCTCTTGCGTTAATTCCTGATGCTCTGAGAAATGTTCTCTTCTTTCTGTTCCCTCGTTATCCTGATTTAAGTTTGAGGTGTTCGTTTGGAGTTTTGGTTGTTATAAAAATTTAAGGGCTTAACGTAGCATTGGGTGCGAAGTGTCTCATTTTTCCGCATTTACGGCACATTATTTATGATCGATCAGCTAATCGAATAATTTTGTTTGGTTTTTTTAATGATAACGGTGTTGTATTCGCCTAAGGCCTAGGTATAGATTTTGACATTTGTGGTCGTAAAAACTGGAGTATAGGTTTCTTAAATGATGGTGGGAGAATTGGCTGCACTTCTCGTAGCAATATCTTTATTTCTATTGCCAATTGCTGTTCTTCTGTCAAATTAGAGGGCTTTTGGGCGTCAACTTTGCACTGCGTATTTTATTTCATTAACTACCTGTCGCTAACTTCAATTTAAATTTTGTATCAATTTTGTTTCTCCTTGTTTTACATTTTCCAATTTAGACATTAACCCATTAAAGCCCGAGTGTTTTTTCGTGTTTCCGATTTTTGCAATATTTAGGTATTTTTCCCCTTGAACCCTGTGAAATAATAAGCGATATCTGTTTAGATTTTTGTGTCACTGGTTCGTCAGAAAAGGGTGATGCCATAGGGCATCACTAGGTCACTACCGTGTCGGAACTGAACTTCGATATTTTAAATTCCCGAAGCTCTGCCAAGTGATGCCATATGGCATCGCCAGGCTATGATGGGTTAATGCAAATACTGATCCTAGCTGTGATACATTTTTTCGTAATGCGTTACATAACTCATCAAAAGAATGTTTTCTTATATATCTAATTGTTTTCGCAGCGTTACCTTGTATTTTTTCGGCTTTCATAATATCTAGTGAAAGGTTGGGTTGGGTACATATTTTCTTATCTTTTTTTCATAGATTTTATGAAGTCTTCTATACCTATATCGTCGTAATCATTTATTTCCTTTATAGTTATGATGATGTCTTCAGTCGGAATAAAATCGATACCGCCTTGACTTTATTCGAGTTCGCGTTGTTGGTTATTCGTATTATCAGTGGTCTAGTAGGTAGTGTAATAGAAGAATTGAATAGAGCAAAGTGCTCGATTTGATAGAGCGGTCTCATGATCACTTTAGCACAGGCGACAAAGGGGACTTTTTGCGAGCCCTATCTTATGTCTGTGATATCCGAGGGTTCTATGCCCTATATACATTTCTGTTAGGACTGACTTATTTTTTTCCGAGCTTGAGAATTTCCTTCGCTCCATGAAGGTTTAGCTTTAAACCCATGAGCATGTTGGCCTGCCTGTAGCCAGTGGCCAATTCCCACTTATTCTAATGTTCCTCGGTCAGCCAACTGTTGATTTCTTTAGTGACTAACCTACTGGAAATTCCTAAAACTGGCTCAGTTCCATAGAAAGTTTCTCTTGCTGCTAGTTTTTCTAGCCTGTCCTTTGATGCCGCTGTGTCCAGGGATTCAGAGCAGAGTCACTCGGTTTTCCATAGCGAGTTTGTCCAGTGCCTCAAAGCACTCCCATACTATTAGCGACGTAGTCGTTGTTTCATCTAGGGCCATTATAGCAGCCCTGCTGTCTGAGCAGATACGGTTGTTTCTTTTGCTGCCGTACTCCTGTGCCTTATAGGCGCACTGTAGCATGGACATAATCTTAGATTGTAGAACTGTAGCTTAGGACCCCGTCAGGATTGTGAATTCCATTCCACTTCTTTTACGATATACACCGGCCCCTGACTCTCCTTGTTTCTGGAGCCATCTGTAAACCAGTTGTCCAGATCACTGGACAGGTCTGCTTCGCCGGTAACCCATTCCTCGTTCGTGGATAGGCTAACTCGATACTTCTTGCCGAAGAGATAGCGAGTGGGTGTTTTGTCCCTGAGCATGCTCAGGTTCGGCCTACTCGCGATGTCGGTTGGGATCCGTACTGCCGTCGAGATCCTTCTATCTTTTACCATATTTAATTTCCAGGCCGCCTTCGTAGCCACGTCCTTGATGATAAAATGAAGGGGCTCCAACCCTTTCAGTGCTTTGAATGCCATTTTGGGTATCGAAATTGAGGCACCAGCGACGCCTCTTAGAATCAGTCCCCTGATTCTTTCTTCCGCTGAGACTTCGCATTGGGGAGATCGACACTTCTCCACCAGACCACCGCCGCATAGGTTAGCCTATGTCGCAGGATCGCTGTGTTGATCCGCACAAGTGTCTCCAGCTTTAAGCCCCAGTTGTTCCATATGGCTCTCTCACTGAGTCACAGAGTTGCTAATAGTTTTTTGCACTTGTTTTCCAGGTGCTTGTTCCATGACAGCTTCTTATCTAGGAGTAATAATAATAGCTTCTAGATATTTAGCTCGTTCTTGGATTTCCAGTTGTTGTCCTCCCAATTTCAGTGTACTTGTGGTTCCCCACTTATAAAGTCCAGTGAATACAACCGCGTCGGTCTTACTTGGATTGACCGATAATTTAGTCTTATTGCACCAAGAATCCACTATCCCCAGTGCTATCTGCATCACTCCGAAGAGTACATCCAGATGCTGGCCGCACACGATAACCAATATATCGGCCGCTCAGCCTATAACATGGAAGCCCTTACTCGTGAGCAGATGAAGCAGTTCATCCACTACCAAGCACCACAGTAGGCACGATGAAATGCCTCCTTGTGGACATCCCGAGTCAACTGTTTCACGTAAAGTGGTTTCACTCTTCGTCGCTTTCAAGTTCCTGTTGGACAACATATGGCAGGTCCATTCCACGACTGCTATAGGCTTCAGTTGTGCTACGATTAGGTTCACTCCTTCGCTTAGGGCGGTTTTGGTCGAGTGACTTCCTCTATAGGCGTGTTGCTCCTTGTAAAATGGTCTTGTTGACAAGACCTTGTCGCGGATATATCTATCCACAGGTCTTTCCACTGTTTTTGGTAGGAAAGATGTAAAGCTGATGAGACGGAAATGCTTGGTTGCAGTATAACCGATCCTGCCTGCTTTCGGAAAGAAGACTACTCTCATTATATCTCCGTGCCTTAGGAACCTATTCCAGCATCAGACTAGCTCCAGCAAGTCTGGAAAACTGGTCCCAGTCTGATACTCTTCACTTCTTGACATTGTCTCTAAAACTAGCGGTACAGAGAGTGATGTCGATGACATCCTTCCTGACCGAGTTACGAAACGTCCGGGCACTCCTCGTGTTAAACATATCTAAATCAGTAGTGATTAGGTATTCCAATAGATCATTAGCTCTTGAGTTAATATCCGTGCTGCCCCACAAAGTATGGTGGGAATCAGCATCGCACCCCAGCATAAGAGGAAGACCCCTGACCTGGCAGTAATCCACCAGTATACGTACCTTTCAGGGCGTTGGCATTTTCTTCAAAATAAGGACCGTAGTCTCCTTGCTCCTGCGTAGATCGATACTTTATGGGGCTTGGCAGCCGCGTTGTGGTACTGCGTTGATCACTGCTTTCTCGTCTTCTTACCTCCTTGTTGCCTCTGCTTCTGAGTCTTATACCACTTATTAGGTTGCTCTAGAACTTTTTCATCTATATGACGTTCCTAATATGAATTTCAGATACTAAGGATTTTATGTAGGATAGTGGTTACTAAGTTCACCAACTAGTCTTAATCTCTGTTTCTTACTTCTCCAGTATGTTTTTTCTCTTAAATCGTTTTTAACGGGTCTTTCCGTGGATAATATCTAGAGTTCGTCCTCTGCAGGATCGCCAAAGAATGTTATGCGTGAAAGATGTGGCCCACCAAAAGCACTAAACACCACAAACTGTTATATATGTGTCTTATTTAATCGACATACAATGAGACACGGATGAGAGGATGACTACAATTGGAGATCTGACCCGAGCGGGTAGGTTAGGCTTATCGAGAAGTACACACGCATATGTGTAATAAATGCGGATATACATTGTATTGATTATATATTTCCACTCAGAAAGAAGTTTGGTTCATTCGATGAAAATTTGGTTGGACAATCAAATAAATACATCTGGCCAATCAAATTATTTTTTGATTCATGCAAATTTTTTGGTTGATAGGGATTGGTTGATTACAATAAATATTTTGGTTAATCCAACCAAATATTTTAGTTGATCCTTACATTCGTGTGAAATTTTTTCATGCCCTATGGGTTTTGAGGTTAGATTTCCTGCACCTGTGTGAACGCTGCAAACTAAAGGTTGTACTTACGTTCAATATGTTCTGCATACTGTGTTACAGATCCCAGTTTTTTTAATAAAGTTGACACTGTTAGTGTATAGTTCGTTTCACTTTTTGACGCGCAAACTGGTCACCAGCATGGGCTGACGTTATCTGTTTCGGTATGTTTAGTGTAGTTAATGTAAGTATTTGGTTGAATCATCCAAATTATTTCGTCACTTCAGTCAAATTGTTTTCTAATAAATAATATATTCCGCTCAACACATTTTTTTGGTTGAATCAACTAAACATGCTCAAATAAATAATTACTCTGAATGGATCATATTAATTTGTTGTGTTTTTTGAAAATAACCAAAGGTTTTTTTGCGCCTACCAAATTTTTTAGTTTCAACAAACAAAGTAGGTTGAAAAAACTGTTTAGTTGAATCAACTCAATCTTGTCTCTCAGTGACGTGGGTTACAAGTATTATACAGAGAGTATCATTATTATTATATCATTTATAAGCTGGATACATATCAGAGGATTGGTGGATAAATATTTTCTTTTGTTAGCCTTTGTGAATTTTTCGCAGAAAATTTCTGAAGAAAAACTTACTTTTATTGGAGTCTGCGAAATTTCTGAAGGTGGACAAAATTTACATATATTATTTCACCTTTTCAAGAGAATTTTTATCAAAATATCCCAAACTATTTCTTTTAGCGTATTGTTGTAAAACTCAACTTAAATCATAGAATAATGGAACAATAAATCAATAATAATAATAGAATTATAGCACAACTCCTGGTGTCAATTCGAAGTCCTGATATCTGGGGGTCTCTGTTGCAAATTTACTGGAGAATTTTACATTCGAGGACTAAATATAATCTGATATCAAATGAGAACCATATTTTAGCAAAATCTTAGCAAAAGGCATATTTTCTACAGGATTTCTGTAAAAGGAAGTCAAAATACAGAATATCTGCAAGGATGAAGGCAATTTAAACTCCTGAAATGTTGAAATTCAATTCTCGCAAGAAAAATGTGAACCAACAATAATGTTAGGTTTTTGAAATTTTCTAATAGTTCAAATTTAAAAAAAGTGCATTAGATAAAACCGTTAAAATCAGATGTTTTCCATATCGTGGCAACCATACACTTCAGTTTGTTAGTTAAATAATTACTTTGGACGTAATAATTGAATAATTGAATAATTATTCTAAATTCGCAAGAAAAAAGTTTTTTCAAATACAATATTGCAAATACTGAGAACTGCTTCTCTAAACTTGCATGCTCCAAAAATAAGAATAAGTATTGATTATGAATGAATGATACTCTTGAATTTATTTTAGAATACAATTATATGTAAATTTGAGAGTAAAAAGAAATCAAATATCGAAAAAAAATAATTAACGTTTTCTTAACAAAAAATATAAAAGCTTTTATGTCGACCTCACCAATATGTTGTTTTCTGTAATTTTGTTAATACTTATTTTCATAATATTTCTGATTCCATAACATTTTTTTTCTTCATATTGTTCTAACTCGAAATAACTTATTTAGGTACTTTCTGTACTTTATTGAGTTGATCAAAATTACATTTTCTCTTTCCAAAAACCATTTAGAGGTTCGTTTCTAAACACTGCCTACTGTGAGATGAATTGATTCAGAGAAGACTTCATATTTCAGGATGCAGAAACAATATTTTAAAATTTGTATCATTCAGAAGGAAATTATAAATATTAATATCCGTAAAAATACTCATATTTACAATAAAAATACTTCTCTATAATTTTACAGCCACACACAAAAGAAACATCTTTTGTCAGGTCTGGAGGTCAGACCATGTTGACTATATCTTTTTTGGGTCACTAAATCCGAATCCGAGGTCCAAAAAATCCCAGCACTTCAGGGTTCTGACATAACCTCATAAAACCTCACAATTTGTTTTTTTTTCAAGTCGGGGGGTCAGACCATGTTTATTATATGTTTTTGGACGTCGGATTCGGATTCAGCGGCCTCATAAACAAATCATAAACATGTTGTGACCCCCGTACTCGAAAAAAATTTGTATGAGGTTTTTTGAGATTACGTCAAAACGCTTACGTGCTGGTGTGGAGGCAAATCTCATTTCTTATCTTGCATGAGGTAGGGAGGGTTGAACATTTCAGAAAAACGCCATACTTAATACAATAAAGACTTTTTAACTCTTGTTTTTCAGTGATTTGCAGACTTGAAAATGTCTTGTGTAAATGATGGTTTTGCCCAAGCAGTGGCAGACCATACTCCCATACATACTAATTTTTCAAAAATTGTTGACCTACCCGAACACCTAGAAGACTATGTAACTTATGCACGGCCTCGAGACTGTTCAATGAATGAGTCTGTAAAACAACCAATTTGAAAAATTGCTGCCACGTTCAACTTCATACATTTCTATTGCATTTTTACAGAACCAAGTTCACATGCATCTAGTAGTAGCGGAGGTTCTGACAGTGTTCCTCCTTCTTATGTAAAAACAATACCACGTGGTCCCGAAGAACAATTCATAGTGCACCTGAGGAAGGGATTGGTCCTTACAAAAGCCAACTTCAGAACTCATGCTGTTATCCCATTCAAAGACTCATCAGAGAGAGAATTTCTTCAATACAAGATTATGGAGTCTCCGCATGGTGAATTTAAGCCTGTTGTCGTTGATCCCGATCAATGGATGTCAGATATCGGTGCCTATGCTACTGCGTATGAAGTAAGTACAATGTGAAGACTGGAGATATATTTTTTATCGCTTTATTTTCCGCGTGTCTGGTTCTTGATTATGATAAGTTCATGCTGTTATATTGAATCTAAAAAAGGACTCTGCGGTATAGTGACAGGTACGATACGTTTAAAAAGAAACTAGATATTTTTCTCGTTACTGTTCCAATATTTACAGATTACTTATATCTATTTCCTCTCCTATTTACAATCTTTCCTTCTCCATTTATCCATTCTCCGCCCTTCCTGTACAGATCACATATCCCCTTCTCCCTGGAAAACCAGAACCTATTAAAACCCTTGATGCAGCCATATCTCATCCTCGCTATAAGCTGATGACTTCCTTTCTCTCCTTTCTCACATAAATATTGCTTACTCTCTCTTTCTCTCTCTATCTCTCTCTGTCTCTCTCTCTCTCTCTCTGCGTGTCATTTTTCTCAACCATTTCATATACCTTCCTTCCTTCCTCGTGCATCTTTCTCACTTGATCCATCTGCAGTCAATTCTTTCTGCAATAACTTTCCCTTTCAACTTCCATCTTGCCACCCCCTCTCCTGTTCTCCTTCTCCTACCAACACTCCCTAACCAGCTTACTTCCACCCTTTTCCAAAAATGTCTTTTCATATCTACACGCCCGACTCCCCCTTAGAATCCCTAAACTCGTTCTCCCCGTCTCCATCCTGAGAATATAATTAGGCGTGTTCCTTGCCAACCCCAGTTTCTACTTGACATACCTCTCCTGTGCCCTATTTACTTTCTCACTTCGCTTCTACCCCTCACCTCTACTTCATACCATGAATATGGTTACAATTATTACTGAGCAGTCGCGGAAAGTTGTCCAGGGATGGTCCCGGAGGAATAACCCCTAGGCGGAGGCGCAAAAACCGTGCCGAAAGCTGAATGGCACCTGGGCGAGGTGTCTTAAACGGTGTCTCTGGGATACCGGGCAATCGCTCAGATGACGTAACCTTATCCTTGCATGCGGGGTTCTAGAAAACCGGACAAACCCTTTCCCTAGCTGCTCGTGATAACAAAAATACACCACCAAACAACCAAAAAGTTGTAGATGCGTTTCAAAACGATCGAACGCGCAGAGCACCCGACAATCGGTCGGCAAACAGTGCCGATCAACCTAGAGTTCGGGGTGCTGCCAATAATAATTTGAATGGAAACAAGACGACGGACTGGCAAAACATCCAAATTGAGTGGACGAATCAACTTAAGGATGACGTGCTAGACTGATACGATGCCACCATTATCCCTGTTCGCGGAGGCTTTATGGCGTGTATACACACTCTGTGGTGCCAGAAACACCTAGAGCTTCAGCACGTTTCACATTCCTCTTTCCGAAATTAAAAAGCCTACCTCTTGAAAAATGGATATGTACACGGAGCGCTTCCCCGAACGCTGCTTGAACAAGCTGCAGAAGGAGAAGAAGAAGCGACATTGAGACCACCCGCGGAAAGCAGACACATTCTGAGAGATGATAGCGATTTCAGGACGCGGAGGAAAATTGACCTACAGGTTTCTCCAAAGCCCCAAGATCTGATTGAAGAAGATGCCTCCCTTCTTGAGGATATCTCGGAGGAGTCCGACTTCTGGATAATCAATTGTTCAGTTTATGGTACTGCGAGAGCATTGCCTGATTTAAATCAAAGGCTAAAACCGACGATGGATCAAACGACCGAAAGCCGCTTGTATCAACTGAACAAGAAGATTGGATGGGCAAATTCGCTCAAGAACTAAAGATCTTTAATTATAGACTGAACAAGTCAAAGCTGCTGACAATCAAGCAGCACATTGTTGACAAAATACGGGTCTTATCTGACGCGAGGAAGAGAATACAGAAGAGGGAGAAATGGATCAGAAAGAATCAACAGTTTCTCGCTGACCCATCTCGCCTCTTTAGTGATGACCCTGTTACTTTCAAAATGGGTACTGTCATTTTATTAGTTACCACAACAATTCCATTAGTTCTTTATTAATTACTGGATGTCTCTTGAAATTGTCCAAATCCATAAGCGTTTCCAATCAAATTCAATTTATTCCCTAAAGTTCTCTAGAAATCCCTTGCAATATTTCAAATTCATAAAAGTCTATCAAAATGAGGAGAAATAATTTGAATTTTCTCAAATGTAAAATATTTTTAATAATATTATTATATCATTGAGGCAAATTTCTTCCAAGGTAAGAAAATAAATGTCAATTATTCATAAAAATTGTCTACAAAAAATACTTCAAGTCCCTAGATATCTTAGAAATTCCTTGACATTCTTGGACTTAATCAACTCTCAGGATATCATGTAACGCAAAAATTTGGAGATCCCAGGGATACTGTCGAACTTATCTGGGATATCCAAAGGTTCTCCGTGGGATATATTAGAAAATTCAATATCTCATTTGAGACATTTGAATATCCCAAAAAAGTATAATAGGCATCCGATACACTGGCTATATCCTGGAATATTTAAATTTCCGCCTTGCACGATATCGCGAAGGGTTATCCTTTGGATGACCCGGGACATATACAGTATCAAATGTCCAATATCAAACAATATCATATATTCCGGGATATCCTATTGCTGTGAGGGAAACTGTTTATTTATTCAAAATATTTTAAGTCTTCTAAAATCCTTTTCAAATTTCTTGATATCTGTAGAATCCTGTGAAATACCTGGGAATAATTCAAAAACCTGCGTTAAATGAATAAATAATTTGATTGTTTGTGTTTCCTATAATATGAAAAATTTATTGTAGGGAAATCATTGCAGGGAAATTATTGTATAGCATTAGGCCCATACTGAATTTCCCTAATATTTTTTCCTGAAGGGTGACCTACATTTCGAAAGTAATTAAAACGGTGACAATTGCCAGAGTCACAGTTACTAAAAAAATGTAGCTAATAAACCAACTGTTCACTTATTCAAAAAAAGTGGCTACATTGCACTATTGTTAACAACAAAGTAACTAATTGAAATAAATTAGTTATTTCTCATCACTACTGGGATCCTACCAATGGTCCCAGATTAGTTTCACTGGAGGCTTTCTTTTCCAAGCTTTATTTTAATACCTGAAATGAGCACTGAAATAATAAATTTTTTTTACAGAACTCCTGGATAGTTGACAGTGCCTATATATTATATGAGGCTGAAGTAAGAAGAAGGGATGAAGTATATCACCATCAGCTACAAGCTTTTAAGACTTCGATAAACGACCATTTCATGAAGCTCAGACGTGGGCACTAATTGGCGAAAAATGTAATTCAAATATTTTGAGAAGAAATTACACGTATGCTAACTTATATTTCAAGTTTTTTTTAATCATCCAATGTTATTGACCAAATTACAAATCACTCGCATGTAATTTGTATTTTCTGCCAGCTACATAATGTCCAATTACTAATTTATTTCAATTACACATGCTAACTGAGTTCAATCAGTTCTAAGTTAGTTTGAAGAGATAAGTGAGGAGTTGAAATGGGGGTGGTCTACTTCATATGCCTAGGTCTGTGCAGTACACTTATATAGTACATGAGACCATGCTACAGACTTCTACTATACTTAAAACTACGCAATACAGTCATGTGATATATAGGGCTGCACAATGCAGTTCTACGACAATTAGGAATGCATAGTAGACTACATGGCAAATACGGATGCATAGTACAGTTATGTGGTACATAGGGCTGCGCAGAAGACTCATACAATAGGCAGAGCTGCGCAGAGAAGTCGTAAGACAGTTAGGAGTGCCCAGGAGACCTCTACAGAACATACGTATGCCTAGTATGGTTTAATGTTGTACAAGGTGTCTGAGGAGAGCTTTGAAGTATATAGGGATGCGCAAAACAGTTTTACGATACTTTATAGTGAGCATTAGATGTATATGGTACATGTGGATGTGCTGTTTACTTCTGTAGTATTAAGGGTTGCACAGAAAACTTTTACAATGCGCAGGACTGGGCAGTAAAGTTATGTACAGTTATGTAGCTCACATGATTGCGCAGGACAGTTCCGGCATAAACTCATAACTTTACTGTACCTCATAAGTCTACTGCACACATATAAGTGACGTGGAACTGCACTGCCCAGCTGTATGTGCTGAATAACTGTACTGCGAATCCAGAGCAACAAGGACCTGTAATGCGCAACCCTATGCTCCTCAAAAGTCTACTGCACATATTTAATTTCTGTGGAACTGCACTGCGCAGCCGCATGTGCTTAAAAACTTAACTGCGCAGCGCGAGTATCACAGACTTGTATCTTGCTCCCTGTATATAAGCGAACTGTACTGTAGTAGTTTGAACAACTAATTGGAAAAGAAAACCTTATTTGTTTAGATTTATCAGAATTGATGAAGTATTTCGTAATTTTAATATATAAGCAAGTACACGTCAGGAATATCATAATCTGCAATTGGTCTTTTGAGTCTGATCCAATTTAGCATTATTAATTTTATTAATAATATATCAGTAAGAAATATCACATTCGGGGCAAGCATAATTCATTCGGTACGGAAGGAAATTTTACGAAACAGTAAAGGGTCAGGGGGATAGATTTTTGGATTGATCTAGAACTTCTGTGTTGCTTATTCGAACAACACGTTCGGCCCGCGACACTCTTCATCATGCATTCCTTATAAAATATTTGTCGCCACACTTTTCTATCCTGGCATACCTCCTTAGCTCCTTTCACGTCTATGCATTTCCTCATGCAAGCTCTTGTATTTCTATGGCTTTTTATATCTCTTGCAATCAGGGTCTCATTCTTACATTCTAACCATTCTTTACGTGGACTGTCTCTGGATTCGCTGTCATTTACTTTACCTCGCTATACTTGTTTCGTCAGTCGCTTATCTTTTATCCTCTCAACATACCTAAAGCATCCTAAAGAATTTCTTCCATTCGTGTCAAACAGTATCTCATCCGTACAATATCTTTTGAAAATTCTTACGTTACTAACTTTATGTATTAGCGTTTTACCGAACACCAGGTGCAGGTATTGCATACCAACCGCGTTAATTTTACTCTTATCCTTTTCTTGGTATGTCAAGGTCTCGTTACCGCACCGTATAGCATAGTAAGAGTAAATACAGAATTATATATAATATATTTGCGTTAACATGGTACAGGTAGCATATCTTACCTCCTTTGCACCCAGGAGACTGACAGAGTGGTAGCGATGAGGAAGTAGTAGTAGCGCATCGGGCTTTGAGCCGGCCGCCAAGGTTACAATTGCCCGGCCAGGAGTTAATTTTTACTGACGCTCATTCTGAACGCTTCCAACACGCGGAAGTCAACTCCAATTTTAAGCTTCAATTTCAGGTTGTAAATTTAAGACGCTTCCAATTATTAGATACATAGTTTATGTCCTTCCTAGAACAGATGGTTCTGCAGTTTCGTCTTGAGAGAAGAGCCCTCGGGTTCGAGAGAAGGTTGCTCAATCATGCGTGAAACACCATCAGCGTAGCGACAGCAGGACAGAGCGCGGGTACTCACGCGCGTCTTGTGCCTAATATTATGTTCTCCAATTGGTAATGGTTCTACGCCGCTAAATGTTTACGTTTGGACTGTCTGAACGCAAGGGCCAGGCCACTGTCAGCAATGCCCGAAACCGGTCAGAATTTCAGCTTTCCAGTCTATGATATATATTTCCAGTCTATAATATATGCATTTATAGGATAATCATTTAATGGCAGACTGACAGACGGCCATATTGCGGGTATGCTTCTCCACAAAGATCCAAATGTATTATTTTCGTTTGGACCCAAGTATATATTCCATATGCGAAATACAGTGGCAATAACTTATAAAATAAATATAATATGTAAATATTGTTTGCTATTACCAAAATATGATTAACATTATAGTAATAAGGAGAAATGTTTCCCTCATGGACCACAATTATGGTCATGATAGGGATAGTATATTGTCTAGGCAATTTCTTACAATGTGACAGGTGCTTAATAAAACCGGCTTCTGACCTGCTGCCAGTGCCCCACTGACTCCTAAATATTCAAGATATTCAATGCATCTTGCGTATACATTTCCTGTAGCCGAAATCACAATATTATGTAGCCTATTACGTCAGGCTTCCACGCAAGAGAACTGGGATTTGGTCGCTGAGCCAGTACCAATGGAAATTTTTATATGTACTTCTCCCGGGGCTTTGATGGTTCGGAATCCACCTTGAACTGTAGATCATAAAATTTCCCTGCCCGGTACGAAGGTAGAGACCCACGTCGAGTGGACGTCGATTTCAAGCAATTAACACATTTACGTACGCTAACATAACACCAAGAAGTGCTTCGAATCTGTGCATCTAACTGATGATCTCAGAGGGATCGCTCCGTTCACCCTAGCCTGACCGTATTGTCCTTCTGGAACCTGCTAGGGAGGCTGCCGAATGGCAGAGTGGAGGAGGATCACTTTGCCTGTTACAATGTAGGACGTCATTTTATCGTGCGATAAGTACGCCTGGCACCTGAGAGGTATATTCTCACAACGTTGGTAATAACGAAACCCACCGAGATCCAAAAACACTCGGCGAAGATTGGCCAGATTCGGAGTACTGCCTTGAGAATACACACGGCTATGTCACAATAGGCTTTATAGCTCAATCGCCAGAAGGGGGCCTCACGGGCGCCCTTGCCCACATTGAAACAAACGAAATGAACAACATTGCACTGCGTATTTTAGTTCATTAGCTACTTGTCGAAATCTCCAGTTGAAATGTTGTATTAATGCCGTTTCTCCGCAAGCTTATGTCTGTGATATCCGAGGATATCATGCCCTATAAACATTTCGGTTAGGACTTTGACTTCGTTCCCTCCGAGTTTGAGTATTTTCTTCGCTCAATTAAAGTTTAGCTTCAAACCCGGGAGCGTTTTGACCTGTATGCAGCCAATGGCCAAGTCCCACTCGTTCTAATGTTCCTCGGTCAGTCAACTGTTGATTTCTTCAGTGAATCACCTACTGGAAATTCCTACAACTGGCTCCGGTCCAGTGCAATTTTTTCTCACTGCTAGTTTTGATAGCCTGTCCGATATTTCATTACATTTAATGCCGCTGTGTGCAGGGATCCAGAGTAGAGTCACTCGGTTTTCCATCGCTAGGTTGTTTAGTGCCTCAAAGCACTCTCATACTTCTAGCGAGGAAGTCGTTGTTCCATTCAGGGATATTATAGCATCCCTTGCTGTCTGAGCAGATACGAATGTTTCTTTTGTTACCGAACTCCTGTGCCTTATAAGCGCACTGAAGCATAGCCAGATTCTCAGATAGTAGAACTGTGGCGTAGGACCCCGTCGGGATTGTGAAGCCCATTCCACTCCTTCTACGATATACGTCAGCTCCTGCCTCTCCTTATTTCTACAGCCATCTGTGAACCAGTCTTCCCCATCACTGGCCTGGTGTGCTTCACCGTTAACCCAATCCTCCTTCGTGGATAGGCTAACACGATAATTCTTGTCGAAGAGATAGCGAGTGGGTGTTTTGTCCCTGAGCATACTCAGAGTCAGCCTACTCGCGATGACGGTTAAGATCCATACTACCGTCGAGATCCTTCCGCCTTTCACCATATTTAATTTCCAGGTCGCCTTTGCTGCCACGACCTTATGGTGACATGGAGGGGCTCCAACCCTTTTAGTGCCTCCAAAGCCATTGTAGGTATCGACATTGAGGCACCAGTGATGCCTTTTAGAATCAGTCGCCTGATTCTTTCCAGTCGTGATTCCACAGTGAACAGTTCGACAATACTCCACCAGACCACCGCCGCATAGATTAGCCTGGGTCGCAGGATCCCTGTTTTGATCCACATAAGTGTTTCCAGCTTCAAGCCCCGGCTTTTCCATGGAGTTGCTACTACCAACTAGCTCATTGCACAACAGCTTCTTATCTAGGATGACTCCTAGATATTTAGCTCGTTTTTTGATTTCCAGTTTTTGTCCTCCCAATTTCAGTGTCATTCTGGTTCCCCACTCATACCTACTTGACAGGACCTTTTTACAGATATATCTATCCACAAGTCTTTCCACTGTTTTTAGCGCAAAAGATGTAAGGCTGATGGTACGGAAATCCTTGGTTGAAGTATAACCAATCCTATATGCTTTTGGAATGAAGACTACTTTCGTACATCTCCATGCCTTTGGAACTTATCCCAGCGTCAGACTAGCCTCAGCAAGTCTCACGAGCGGTCCTATGATGATCACTCCCGCCCTCTGTATGAGAACTGGATATATACTATCCAGACCAGGAGACTTGTAAGGACTAAGAGACTTCAGCGCGCACCTGATTCTGGAGGGAGTAACCATCTCGTTGGCTAGTCACCGTGTCGGGCCCAGCTGGGCCACATGCGGCTTTGGTTGCCTCTGAGGCGTCGCTTCCTTTTCTCCAGACCTTATGAAGCCCAGAAAATGTGCCTTGATCAGGTGAGCCAAGGTCTCCTCGTCCGACGCTGAGTATACCCCGTCGGGCAATTTTAGGGTGCCGAGAATAGCATCCGGCTTTCAAAAAAGCAGCTTGTCCAGTCTAGCTGCCTCTGCTTCTTCCTCGATGACTGTGAAAAAGTTAATCCTGTTTTCTTAGTTCGCCTTACGTATTGCATCCCTGTATTTATCCCTCAGCGTCTTAAATGAGGTCCGCAGTTCATCAGTTCTGCCAGTACTAGCACGTCTAAACCTCTCTCTGGTTTCCCTGCGAAGCTCTTCTAGTTTCTCGTTCCACAGTGTATCTTTCCAGCGCTTCGGTCTCTTATAGGGCGAAAATTACTTTCGTAAGTAGATTTGATAGCCTCCGTAAAAATCTTGGCTTTCATATCCAGGGTGTCCACATCTGTAATTGATCGGGGAACCTACGAGACGGCACTCTTTAGTTCCGTGGAAAACTGGTCCCAGTCCGTTCTTGTTGAAGACTCTCCACTTCTCGACATTGTCTCTAAAACTAGTGGTACCGAGAGTGATGTCGATGACTTCCTCCCTGACCGAGTAACGAAACGTCGGGGTACTCCTCCTATTAAGAATATCTAAATCAGTAGTGTTTATGTATTCCAATAGATCATTGCCTCTTGATTTCATGTCCGCGCTGCCCCACAAAGTATGGTGGGAATTAGCATTGCATCCCAGGAGAAGAGAAAGACCCCTTACCTTACAGTGATCTACCAGTGTACGTACCTCCGCTGGTGGGTGGCTATCGCTGTTATATGGAAAGTAGGCCGATCCCATGACTAGATTCCCTATACCTTTAAGATCTGTGGCTATCACCATCGGAACTGCCGAACATAACTCCAGCAGCAGGATAACATTCACTCCCTTCGCCAGTATGCAGACTCTTGGTTTGACCGCCTTGGGTACCTGTAACAAAAATCAGCTTCCCCTAATCCCCTTATGATATCTCGAACCAACCAATGTTCCTGACCTTACCCTGACCCTATTTCGGTATTCTGGAAATAAGTTTTTTGACCAGTGCCAACAGAGAACTTCTTTGCCGGTAGCCGCAGTCTATTCACTCTGATTTAGAAATTATACAAGTTCAATTCGATTTTATTCCTTCAGAAATATATTTCTCTGGTCAAAATATCACCGAATTCAAATTTTGTTTCATTCGAAATATTATAAATTCAAAATCGTTAAATATATATCTATATATTTTTTTTCGGTTTCAGTTTCTATTCTTCGGTTTCGGTTTCTATTCCTTTGGAATAGAACTGAAGGGCATATGACAAAGCCACCAAACGCGTCCTCGGGTTGCGGATAGACGGTCCCTGTACCAAGGGTTTCTGCTGAATATGGTTACAATAATTAATAAGCAGTCGCGGACAATTGTCCAGGGATGG
>JAABKJ010002722.1:0-27301 GCA_011634705.1 Andricus grossulariae
TATTTAAAAAGATTTAAAAACATTTCAAAAGATTCCCAAAATTGAGAAAAAAATAAGGGTAGGTTTTGACTTAATTTTTGGTCATTTTGCAGAAAAAAAATTATAGGGAAAATTTGAATTATTTTTAAAAATATTTAGCAGGCTCAGAAGTTCTATAAAGAATAAAAAATAAAAAAATATTTGAAAAGATTCTAAAAACTAAAATAAAACATAATGTAAATGTTTGAAGCTTTGAAACACAAATTTGAGAGCTTTTTATGTATTTGAAAAGGCTCAAGGAAGCATGAAACTTTCCTTCAGATCACTTGGAAATTTTTTATTGATTTTGTATTTGTTTAAATTAATTTTTGAGAGAAATTTAAAAATAATAGAAAATTTTTGAAAAGTTTCTTAAAAATTTTCTAGATATATTTTCGATATAGCTAAAATCTTCCAAAATATTTTTAAACTGACTCAAAAATCTTAGGAAAATTATTTTCATTTTACCTTAAAAAGAAATAAACAAATTTTACCACTTAACTTTAACATGTTTTTTAAATTTAATAATTTTATTTATTTCTTTTAAAAAAATTTCTTCATCACTTCTCCTTATTCCCCTTAATTTCAGTTAAAGAGAATTTGAAAAGATTTCAATACTTCCAAAGATTTCTAAAAATGTTGTAAAAAAATCTGGAATATTTATGGTTACTTTTTAAATTTTGAAAGATTTTTGACAAATGTTCGAAAAAATTGTAATCATTTTAACAGATATTTAGAAATGTTAGGAAAATATCAAAAATAACTAAAAATTTGAGGAGCTTTCAAAATTTGTAAACAAAATGTAAATTCTTGAAGCTTTTAAATTGAATTTTTGAAGCTTTTTAAAGATTTGAAAAAGTTTCATGATAAATAGTAATTAATTTTCTCAATATTCCTAAAAAGATTTAGAATAATTTTTTTAATAAAAATATTAAATTTTAAAGATAATTCAAAAATATTTTAGAAATATTTCCAAAGATTTTCAAAATCAATAAAAAGAAATAAGGTTACATTTTGAGGTAACTTTGTTCATTTTACAGAAAAAAAATGATAGGGAAAATCTGAATTATTTTTAAAGATATTCAGAAGGCTTTAAAGTTTTGTAAAGATTAAAAAATAAATATTTGAAAATATAAAAAAAATAAAACATAGTGTAAATGTTCGAAGCTTTTAAACACAAATTTTAAAGCTATTTTTTATTTAAAAGTTTCAAGGAACTATAAAGGTTTTTGCTAGATCGCTGGATAAATTTTTCATGATTCTGTATTTTTTGAAATTAATTTTTACTGAAAATTTGTAAATAATAGATAATGTTTTAAAAGATTTCTAAAATCGTTGAAGAAAATCAGTAAAATTTCAAGGCAATTTTTTAAAATTTTGGAGAAATATTAAAAATATATATTAAACTCCTAAAAGTCGTGAATATCTTTCAAACTAACTCCACTGTTTTGTAAAATTTTGTAAAAGCCTGTAAAATAAAAAAATTTTTCTTAAAAATTTTTCAGATACATTTTCGATAAAGCTCAAATCTTCTACAATATTATTAAGTTGCCTCAAAAATCTTGGGAAAATTATGTTTATCCAACTTCAAAATTAAATAAACAAATTAACCTAAAAAATAAATGGTTATTTGACATTTTTATGTTGTATTAAAAAATTATTATTCCCCTAAAATTACAATATGGATACAATTTTCTTTCTTTTTCGATTTCCAAACCTTTTTGATTAACAACTGAACTCTTTTCCCAACAATTCATCATAATTGCTTTAAAATACAACTAGCTGGTTAAGAATTAAACTAATTTGTCAAAAACACAAATTTTTGGTTAATGATTCAGTTCTGTTTGAAATATTTTTTTACTTTATATTTTTGTGTTAAACAATTAAACTTCAGTATGGAAAATTCTTATTTTTTGGTTACAAATGTAAATGTTTGCAAATTAATCTGTTTTGGTCAAGTTTTCAACTATTTTGTTGAAAATTCGTTTCAAGAATAATAGGAAAATTATATTTAAATATAAACTTAAAAATATATCAACAAAGAACCTAAATAATAAATATTTGTTTGAAATTTTCATTTTGTATCAAAAATTATCGATTAAAGACGCTAGATTTATTTAAAAAAAAAAAGGATGGGAAAACCTCTTTTTAATCAGATGTCATCTTAACTCTCTTTAAAGAGTGTCAAATCGTTTCAGGAATTGTAGGTATTGGAGATGCGCCGCAATGAGCTTGCTGGTAGCTGAAAGAGGGTAAAATTTCCTCGAATGTCGAGAAGAAGCAATGCATGATTCAACCGGAAATTCGTCCGCCAGAGCTTTTTTCCGGTTGGACAGCCGGAAAATGTCGACCAACATAACGGGGCTTGAAAAGGGAACGATTTTCTCCTCCAGTAATGAGAAAATAAGAGGAAAAGTCCTGCCCAGAGTTCAGCTTAACACTGATTATTAATTTCCCCATTTTTCATTCAATATTTTTGAATTTTATCCAAAATGTAATCTGAGACGAGATTCTTGACTGTCAGACTAACTTGAAAATAGAAAATGCACAAAAAAGTAGTTCAAACCTCATTCTTCCATAATCCCCCCCCCTTAACCCCCTCCCCTCGCCAACTTTTTCCACCACCACTTCTCCTCCCTTATACTTACTTTCCTCACTTCCCCTTTCACAATTTTCCTACACTTCTACTACTTTTAATACAGTAATATTTTCTCACTTCCCTACTTCCCCACACATCATTTCCCCTATTTATAATTTCATCATTTCCCCTCACATCCCTACTCTCACTACCATAATTTCCCTATACTTCTTCGACCTCTCTTATTCCTCTCTTATACACTACTTCCACTTCTTCCCGCACTTTCTCTAAATGCAAATTCCTTCAATTCCCCTACTTCCCCTCCCCTCATTTCTCCTGACTTCATATCACTTCGCCTACTTTCCCTCCCTTACTGGCCCTCATTCCCTTCCCCTTATTTACCCACTCGTTACTTTCCCTACTTCTCCTTTCCTCACTTCCCCTGCTATGATTTTCCCTCAATTCCCCTACTTTTCATTGATTATTTTTTCCATACTTGTCTTACTTTCTCATCCAGCATTTCCCCTATTTCGGGTTCCATCATGCCCCTTTATATTCCTGCTCCCACGACCTCAATTTCCTCTCACCTCCACAACCCCTATTATTCTCCTCCCTTCCACTTCTCCCCCTCAGTCCCCATCATCGCTATTTCCCTCGATTCCTCTACTTCCTCACCCCTAATTTCCCCTAACTTCCTATCACTTCTTCTGCTCCCACGCCTTACTTTACCACTTTTTTATACTTTCTATCCTCCCCACCCATTATTGCCCCTGTTTCAACTTTAATAATTTAATCTCATATCCCGCCTCGCACTACCCTAATTTCCTCTCACTCCTTTACCCCCTCACTACACCTGCCCCCTTATTTCCCGTTCTTCCACGACGTCTACTTCTTCCCTTCACTTCCTCTCATCGCAATTTCTCTCAATTTCTGTATCTCCACACCCCTCATTTTCCTAACTTTCCATCACTTCTTCTACTTATCCCACCCCTTACTGTTTCTCATTTCCCCTTCCCATATTTAGCCAATCGTTACTCATCCTGCTTCTTCTTTCCTCAGATTCCCTGCCAATATTTCCCCTCACTTCCCCCCACTTCCCTTTCCTCTACTTTTCCATGCTTCACCTACTTCACCATACATAATTTCCCCCATTTAGGGTTCCATTATTGCCCTTTACATCCCTACTCCGACTACCTCAATTTCCCCTTACTTCCACAACCCCTATTATTCTCCCCTTCACCATTTCTTCCCCGCAGTTCCTCCTCACGCTATTTCCCTCGATTCCTCTACTTTCCCACCCTCAATTTGCCCTAACTTCATATCTCTTCCTCTACTCCCACGCCTTACTTTACCACTTTTTCATACTTTCTCTCCTCCCCACCCATTATTTCCCCTGTTTCAACTTTCATAATTTACTCTCACATCCCGACTCGCACTGCCCCAATTTCCCCTCACTCCCCTACCCCCTTACTTCTTCTGCCCCCTTATTTCCCTCTCTTCCAAGACTTTTACTCCTTCCCTTCACTTCCTCTCATCGCAGTTTCCCTTAATTCCTCTATCTCTACACCCCTCATTTCCCCTGACTTCCCATAACTCCTTCTACTCATCTCACCCCTTACTTTTCCTTATTACCCCTTCCCTTATTTAGCCACTCGTTACTTACCCTACTTCTTCTTTCCTCAAATTCCCTGCGATTATTTCCCCTAACTTTCCCCACTACCTTTCCCTTTACTTTTCCACACGGCCCCCACTTCCCCACCCATAATTTCCCCCATTTCGGGTTTCATTATTTCCCTTCACATCCCGACTCCGACTACCTCAATTACCCCTTACTTTCACTACCCCCATTATTCCCCTCTCTTCCACTTCTCCTCCTTAGTTCCTCTCATCGCTATTTTCCTTAATTCCTTCACTTCCCTACCCCTAATTTCCCCTAGCTTCCTATCACTTCCTCTACTCCCACGCCTTACTTCACCATTTTTTTATACTTTTCCTCCTCCCCACCCATTATTTCCCCTGTTTCAACTTTCATAATTTACTCGCACATCCTGACTCGCACTACTCTAATTTCTTCTCACTCCCCTACCACCTCACTCCCCCTACCACCTTATTTCCCTCTCTTACACAACGTCTACTTCTTCTCTTCACTTCCTCTGATCGTAATTTCTCTTAATTCCTCTGCTTCCCCACCTCTCATTTTCCCTAACTTCCCATCACTTTTTTTACCTATCCCACTCCATACTTTTCATTATTTCTTACACCTTACTTTGCCACTATTTTATTCTTCCTGTCCTTCCCACCCATCATTTCCTCTGTTTCAACTTTCATAATTTACTTTCACATCCCGACTCGCACTACACTAATTTCCCCTCACTCCCCTAACGCTCACTCCCCTTCTCCTCACTCCCATACCCCCTTATTCCCCTCTTTTCCACGACGTCTACTTCTTCCCTTTACTTCCTCTCATCGCAAGTTCCCTCAATTCCTCTATCTCCTCAACCTTCATTACCCCTAACTTCTTATCAGTTCTTCTACTTATCCCACCGCTTACTTTTCTCTATTTGCCCTCCTCTTATTTAGCTACTCCTTACTTACCCTACTTCTTCTTTCCTCAGATTCCCTACCATTATTTCCCACACTTCCCCCACTTCACTTCCCTTCACTTTTCCATACATCCTCCACTTCCCTATCCATAATTTCCCCTATTTTAAGTTTCATAATTTCCCTTTACATCCCTACTCCGACTTCCTCAATTTCCCCTCACTTCCACTACCCCCATTATTCCCCTCTCTTCCACTTCTTCTGCTCAGTTCCTCTCATCACTATTTCCCTCGATTTCTTTACATTCTTACCACTTATTTCCCCTAACTTCCTATCACTTCCTCTATTTCCACCCCTAACATCACCACTTTTTTATACTTTCTTTCCTCCCCACTGATCATTCCCTCTCTTTCAACTTTCACAATTTACTCTCACGTCCCAACTCGCACAACCCTAATTTCCCCTCACTTCCCTAATACCTCACTCCCCCTACCACCTTATTTCCCTCTCTTCCACGACTTCTACTACTTCAGTTCACTTCCTCTCATTGCAATTTCCCTCAATTGCTCTATCTCCCTACCACTCATTTTCCCTAACTTCTCATCACTTCTGCTACTTATCCCACCCCTTCCTTTTTCTTATTTCCCCTCCCCTTATTTAGCTACTCGTTACTTACCCTACTTCTCCTTCCATCAGATTCCCTGCCATTGTTTCCCCTCACTTCCCTTACTTTCCTTTCCTTTACTTGTTCATACTTCCCCTACTTCCCCACCTATAATTTTCCCCATTTCGGATTTCGTTATTTCACCTCACATCCCTACCCCAACCACCCTTTTTCCCCATTATTCTCCTAATTCCCCTTCTTGTCTTACCCTGTCATTATTTCCCCTAACTTACCGTTAGTTGACTTCCCCTTTTCTGGTTTCCCCTGACTTTATTTTTTCAAAAAGGTCCTGCCGTGGTGCAGTTCAAAAAGAACTAAATAAGTTTGTAAATCAATTTTATATTTCAGAATTCAGGCTCGTTCCCCTATTCTCCTTCTGTTAAGAATTCTCATTTTCCCCCTGTTTTCAGGGGGAAAATCTATTTTTGGTTAAAAGTTAATTTTTTTGTATTATGTTGAAAATTTTTTCTTCTTTGGTAGAGAATAATCCTTCTTGGCTGAAAAGTTATCTTTTTTGGTTAAATATTAAACCCCATTCTTGAAAATTCAATCTTTTTTTTTTTGAAGATTCATTTTTCAGTTGAAATTGATGCTTTTGGTTTCAAAATGCATTTTTTATTGAAAATTAGTTTTTGTTTTAGAATTAATTCTTTTGACTCAAAATATAATAAAATTTTTCGTTGACTATTATAATTTTTGATTGAAAAAATAACTACTTGGTCAAATATTAAACCATTTTCTTGAAGATTTAACCATTTGGTAGGAAATTACCTTTTTTTTTAAATAATATCTTCGGGTTGAAATTTTAATTTTTGTGGGTTTTCGTACATTCATATATTATGCTGATATTATTTTTGGTTTAAAATTTGACTATTTGGTTAAAAATTCATCTATTTAATGGAAAGTTAAAAGAATTCATTAAATTTTTCAAAAACTATTTACCTCTTTTATTGAAAATTTAGCTATTCTATTTCTAGTTAAAAACTTATCCTTTATAAATTAAAAATTCAACTATTTGGTTAAGAATTCATCTTTTCCAGATCAGAAATCAACTGTCTTCTAAAAAATTTGACTGTTTAGCTGGAAATTTAACTATTTTTTTGAAAAATCTTTTTTTTGTCGTTAAAAATTCGTCTTTTTCATCGAAAATGCGACTGTTTCTGATTAAATTGTAGTCTTTTTCTATAAAAATTCATCCATTTTGTTGAAAATACATCTTTGTAGGTTGAAAATTAAAATATTTCATTGAAAATTTAATTATGTTCTTAAAAATTCATTTCTTCCGATTTAAATTTTTTAATTTATCGTAGATTAGTCATCGTTTTTGGTTGAAATTTAACACTTTTTTCTTGAAAATATAACTGTCTTCGGAAAAGTTCGACATTTCGGCCCAAAAATTTAACTATTCGATTCAAATTTCAACTACTTATATTTTTTAAAACTGGTCTCTTTTGCTTAAAAGTTTAAATATTCGGTTGCTCATGCAATTTTTTGCTCAAATATTATTTTTTGTTTTTAAAAATTCGTCTTTTTGAGTTAAAAATATTTCTCATTTTGAATCAAATCTTTTTCATTCGAAAACTCAACTGTTTTGTTGAAAATGCAATATATTTCGACTTTAAATTTTAGAAATTTAAGGCTTTGCATATTAATTTCAATATGGTACCGACGTTATTTTTTTCAAAAAGGAATTGATTTCCCCAGTATTCCCCTATTTTCGTGAAAAAACATTTTTTGCCCCTTTTTTAAAAGTATTTTGGTCTGTGACTTTTGATTTTTCAATATTTATTTTTCATCATTCTTAATTTATTAACGAAGTTATTAGTTTAAAGCAAATCCACTTACTTAATTTTCTGTTTAAGAGTTAATGATATTACTAGGAATGAAAAAAACTTATGCTGAAAATTTATTTTTTTTAATAAACATTTTGACAAAGAGTAACATTTTTTCATAAATATAAACATTTAATCCAAAAAAATTATCAGAGTTATAACTTTTGCATGATTCGAAAAAAAAATGTAAACAACAATCAAAAAACGTAAAAAACCACAATGAAAATAAAAATTTTGGACAAACAACACAAGCAACGAAAACAATAAATAGACAAACATTTTTCACCAAAAAAAGGGCCGACAATTTTGTTATTAATTATTTTTCGATAAGACGTGTGATTTTTTATTCAATTGTGAAAAATGGAATTACAAATGAAACAACTAAATTTTTGAACACAAAGACACAAAGTACAATAAAACGTTTAATTACAAAATTGCTTCTAAATTAGATCTAAAAATTTGCTTTCAGTCTTTTTTCTTCACGAGACACGTGATGAGAATGTGGTCGTTAAAGCCCAAGAAGCTTTAATAAAAGAGAATTCACAATCATTAAATTTCAGCCCTGCGCTCAGCGCTGGAAACTTCTTTTATGCAATAAACATTTTGAGAGAGAGTAAAATTTTTTCCTAAATTGTTGAAAAATGTAATTACTAAAGAACTCATTATTAGCACTTCTATATGTTTAATTGTTAATATAGCCTGCATGATAATTCATAAATCAATATTTAAAACAATCGTGACAAGCAGAATACTGCTAATTAGACGAATCTAATTGCTCTAATTATGACAAATGAAAATGATATACATCACGCTGATTGACGCAATTCATGTTAATTCCCATGCAGTCGGGATTTCGAATATTGAGCCATTACATGCGGTTTACAAATTGATGTACTGTTTAATTATGGTTCATAAAATTTCTGAAACAATGGTCTCAAATTTTATCATGCGAACTCTTATAGTCGTTTAAAAATTATTTTTACTGTAATTTGTTTATTCATTTGTTATTTATTTATTCATATATAATTCTGAAATATTTCCTTTTTTAAGACATCAAAAATATATTGTTTAGCTGCGAAAGCTTAAATTCAAAAATATTGGTTTCTAAGTTTGGTAATATTTAAATTTTTCTACAGTTAGTAGAATTTTCGAACATAAAGAAGACTTTGAAAAAATTTGTTGAATTTTCAACCAAAATAAATAAACTTTCCACAAAAGAGTTAAATTTTTGACCTGACTAAAACCAATAAGATAAGACTTAAACCAAAAATTAAAGGTGTTACATTTTCAGTCTATAAAATTAAGTACAAAAAAAAAAGAAATTTCGACCTAATAAATTGAACCAAAAAAGAAGAATTTTTAATAAAATAGTTGATTCGACTGCCAAAAAGATGAATTTTCCAAGAAGAAGATTGATTTTCTAACAAAGAAGATGTTTTTTAAAAAATGCATGCATTTCCCACAAAACAGTTGAATTTTAAAATTGGCATTAAATAGTTGATTTTTTACCATAACAGTTGAATTTTAAACCGAAAATTGGAATTTCCAATTAAACATTTGAATATTCGACTAAAAAAGATAAGCTTTCCACAACACATTCCAATTTTCCAACCTAAAATATGAATTTTCTATACAAAATATAATTTTCTACTGAGTATATAATTTTTTTAATAAATAGTTTAGTTTTCAACCATATAGTTAAATTTTCGACTAAGAAAGATAAGTTTTCAACTGAAAAAGATAATTTTTTAACCAAAACTAAAATAGTTACATTTTTAGTTTGAAAAATTAATTTTTAAAACAAAAAAAATTGTTTACCAAGTAGTTAATCTTCCAAACATATAGTTTAATTTTTATGAAAATAGTTTAATTTTTTACCAGAAAAGTTGAACTTTTATCTAAGAAAGAAAAGTTTTCAACTAAGAAAGATAAGTTTTCATCCAAAAAATGAATAAGTTACATTTTCAGTTGAAAAAATTTATTTACAACAACAAAAGTTCTACTATTTAAACTAAACCAAAAAATAGGAACTATTTCACAAAATAGTCAAATTCATAACCAACAAGATTAATTTCTAAAAATGGAGATTAATTTTGTACCCGTACAGACAAATTTGTAACTAAATAGATAAATCTCCAACAAAATAGATGAATTTTCCAGAAAATAAAAAAACGAATTTTGACTAGTTAAATTAAACCAAAAAAAAAGAATTTTTAACAAAATAGTCGAGTCCACAGCCAAAAAGATGAATTTTCAAAAAAGAATATTAATTTTCTAACAAAAAAGACGAATTTAAAAAAAAATACATGAATCTTCCACAAAACAGTTGAATTTTCAACTTGACAATAAACAGTTGAAGTTTTTACCATAAAAGTTGAATAAACAACCAAATATTTGAATTTTCGACTAAAAAAGATAAGCTTTCCACCACACAGTTCAATTTTCCACCCTACAATATACATTTTTTACAAAAAACTTAATTTTTTACTAAGTATGTAATTTTTTAAGTAAATAGTATAGTTTTTAACTATATGATTGAATTTTCAACTATATAGTTCAGTTTTCAAGTAAGAACGATAAGTTTTCAACTAAAAAAGATCATTTTTCAACCAAAAATGTAATAGTTACATTCTCAGATCAAAAATTATTTTTTTAACAATAAAAATTTCACTGAGTAGTTAATTTCCCAAATAAATGGTTCAATTTTCAACAAAATTGTTGAATTTCCTACCAAAATAGTTGAACTTTAAACTAAGAAAGATAAGTTTTGAATTAAAAAAAAAGTTTCATTCAAAAGTGAAATAATTGCATTTTCAGTTTAAAAAATTAATTTACAAGAAAAAAAAGGAATTTTCGACCAGTTAAATTGAACCAAAAAATAGGAATTTTTAACAAAATAGTTGAATCCATAGCCAAAAAGATTAATTTTTCAAAAAGGAGATTTATTTTGTACCCATAAAAATGAATTTTTAACAAAGTAGATTAAGGTTTAACAAACTAGATGAATTTTCCAGAAAAGAAAAAAGTTGATTTTCTACAAATCAGTTAATTATTTTAATTAGTTTAATTTTCAACCAATAATTAAGTTTTCCACTAAGATAGATAGGCTTTCACGAAACAGTTAAATTTTCCATCCGACTGTATTAATTTTCAACAAAACAGTTAATTTTTTACAAAGTAGATAAATAATTGTTCTAATTGATAGTTTAATTTTTAACCAAATTATATAATTATTTTATATATTAGAGATTATTTTATAAATAGAGAATTTATATATTATATATATAATAGTTACATTCTCAGTAGAAAAAATCAATTTACAAAAAAAATTTTTACGAAGTGGCTAACTTACCGAATAAATAGTGTAATTTTTAACAAAATAGATGAATTTTCTAGAAAAAAACTGATTTTCTACCAAACAGTTGATTTTTTTTAATGAATAGTTTAATTTTTAACCAAATAATTACATTTTTTACTTAAATAGTTGAATCTTCAACCAAAGGAATGAATTTTCAACCAAATAGTTTAATTTTAAACTAAGAATAAAAAGACAGGTTTCAACACAAAAATTAAATATGAATTTTCCAGAACAGAAAAAAGTTGATTTTCTACAAAGAAGTTTATTTTTTACATAAATAGTTTAATTTCCAACCTATAATAACATTTCCATCTAAAATAGATAGGCTTTCCACAAAATAGTTAAATTTTCCACCCGACAGTATTAATTTTCAACAAAAAAGTTGATTTTTCAGAAAGTAGATAATTTTTCTAATCAATAGTTTCAATTTCAACCAAATAGTTAAATTTTCAACTAAGAAAGATTTTCTACGAAGCAGGTAATTTTTTCGATTAGTAGTTTATTTTTACCCAAATAATTAAATTTTCTAATAAAATAGTTGAATTTTCAACCAAAAAGATGAATTTTCCACCAAATAGTTTTACTCTGAACTAAAAATATTAAGACAAGTTTCAATCAAAAAATGAAATGTGCTACATTTTCAATTTTAAAAATTAATTGTCAGCGAAAAAAGAAACTAATTTACTGTCAGTTAAATTGAAACAAAAAGAATTTTTTTTAACAAAATAGTTAAATTCAGAGCCAAAAAGATAACTTTTTAACAAACAAGATTAGTTTTGGACAAAAAAAGACGAATTTTCACCAAGCACATGAATTTTGAACTGACTAACATCAATTTTCAACCAAAAATCGAAGTTACATTTTTAATAAAAACAAATTAATTTTGAAGAAAGAAAAATAGTTTAAACCATTTTGGATTACCCATGTCAATTACTCTAAATTACCCGAATTACACTGGATTAAAATCCGGGTTTATAAGTAGATTACTACGGAATACTGGGATTGATCAAATTTTCTTGATTTCACGGATTATAAGTGGTAGGGGTGTGCGTAATACTCGAAACTCGAAGTTCAAACGAGTCGAGTCTAGCTAGGCTCGATCCGGTTCGAGTCGAGTCGAGATCGAGATCGAGCCTTCCAGAAATCTCGAAAATTTTCGAGGACTCGAATGTCTTCGAGAACTCGAACATCTTCGATAACTCGAACATCTTTGAGAACTCGAAACTTTCGAGTACTCGAATTTCTTCGAGAACTCGAATGTCTTTGAGAACCCGAAACTTTCTAGTAGTTAGAAACTGTTCAAGTACTCGAAACTTTCGAGTACTCAAAGCCGTTCGAGTTCTCGAAACTTTCAAGTTCTCGAAACTTTCGAGTAGCTCGACAATTTCGAGAACTCGAAATTTCGAGCAAGCTCGAGCTCGACTCGACTCGAAAAAAGTCGGCTCGACTCGACTCGAAGTTTCGAGCATTTTGCACACCCTCATTAAGTGGATTACATTTTTCTGAGTGAAAAATATTTATAGTAACAAGTTAGCCTTTGGAAATTTAAAAAAAGGGTTTGGATAATTACTGATATTATTAAAAGAATCAATTCAAGGCAAAAATATAGAAAAACGTTAGAAAAGGAGATATTAAGAACGAAGAGCGTCGGATCCATCAAAGTATTCATTGAGAGTAAGAGAGAGGAGGGAAGAAGTAAAGACAAGGAAGAAATAGGGTCACGCTTAAAATATTCGAAAATGATAAGGTCAATGCCGGAAAAAGATAGGTTCGTAAAGAATGATGAGCTAGAAGTAATAGGGGTGAATGAAAAAGGCAAAAAGGAAGAAATGGGAAGAAGTCAGAGAAAATTTGAGAAAAAGATGCTTAGTTTGGCACGAAGACTAAAAAAGCAGAAAAAGCATGATAAAAGGGTAGAGGAGTTGGAATGTAAGATAGAGAAAGTAGAAAGCTTATACTGTGAGTTTGGTGGTGGGAGGAAGAAGATCAGGAATTATGATAAGGAAAGGTGGACAAAAATAGAGAGAAGAATAGAAAAAAAAGAGAGGGAGAGAGAGAAAAAAAGAATGTGGTGATGGTACTAAAATTATAGCGGAAGGAATTGAAAGATCCGGAAATAGATGTGGAGAAAGTGAGAAGTGTAAGAAAGGAAGATGGGAACAAGGGCAGAGAGGAAGAGAAAAGATGACAGCAAATGGTGTTAGTGAAATTAAAGAATGTGGAACATAAGAGTGAAATGATGACATAGAAAAGTGCGTTCCTTGGAATTGCGGAGAGAATAGAGGATTTGAGATCGGAAGAAATAAATGTAAGTCAATCAAAATAGCAGAAGAGGAAAGTAAGGTGGGAAGAAGAGCATGAGGTGAGTATCGGAAAGTACAGACGGAAGGTTTATGGTGAGATTGGGACAAGGAGAGGGAAGAGTTAGCAAACTGTAGGTAGTTTATAGAAAATTTGGGACAGTGAGAAGTCTTTGTGTAGTGGTGGGAGAAGTGGAGGTATTGGCTAGATGAAAGAGGGTGGGAGAGAGTGTGGTAAAGGCTACCGTGGGGATAGAGGTGGGAGGTACAAAAGTAAAAAATAAGAAGGACAGAGCACTGTGAGGGATAATAATTGGAATAAGGAAAGATTTAATAGGAAAGAAAAAAGATGGGAATAGGTCAAAAAAAGAGAAGAATTAATGGATGATGTGTTAAGGATAGTAGAAGAGAGGTGAAAACTGAAGAGTTAAGGGCGTGAATAGAAGAAAAGGAAAAAAAAAAGGAATGGGTAATTGGTCAGCAGAGGGGATAGATTTACTAAGGAAATAGAATCAAGTGGTAAAAATGGGAGAGAGGAATGTAAATCAGGAGATGAGAAAAAGGGGTAGCTGCCCTGGTGGAACAAATTTTTACAAGAAAGTAAAACATTTCCAGAACTGTTATTTTTGGGGTAACACATGTACTTTTTTGTGAAAAAATGTACAAAATTAACAAAAAGATACGGTTAAATACATATAGCTAATTTTTTCTTATATTTTCTTGTAGAAAAGTGAAAAAATTAACAATAAGGTACCAGTTTCTAAAACTCAAAAATTTGTGTAACTTTTTAATAATATTTTTTTACTTTGTTATACAAATCTACAAGGTACTAGACGAAATTACAGAATTATATATTTTTTTAATCTGGGTATTTTAAGTCGTTAAAATGCTTTGAATTTTAGGTCAATTTTTGTAGAAAATTACAAATCTTTACAAAAAATTACAAGATTTCACTAAAAATGAAATATTCGGAAACTGTACATAAAAATATAGTTTTTATAGTGGTGGCTTATTGTAGAAATGTACAAATTTAAACAAAAACATATAGATTTTCATGAACAATACTTTCAGAATGAGCTTTTATAAATCAAATATTGATGCACACATAACGATTGAAGAATTATCAATTTGGAAAAAATTTGATCTTAAAATGTTTTAGGAAAATAAAGAGATTTTCTCAAGTTTGCTGGTAAAATTTAAAATGATTTTTCATTTTTAGAAATGAATTTTGAGAGGATATTTGAAAATATTTTCAAAAAATTTTGAATGATTAATGAAAATTAAACAATGTTTAAATTGGAAAACAATCGAGTAAGTATAAAATGTATTTTGGAAATTTTGCAACGTTTAAAAAATGATTTAAAATGTTAAAAGATTTCAAAAAATTTAAAACACAATGTCGATTTTTGAACATGTAGAAAACAAAATTTATAATCTTTTCAAGCATTTTGAAAGGTTTCAAATGAATGAAAAAGTTTAATCATTTTGTTAATTATTTATTTTTTTGGTAGAAGGTTCATCTGTTTTTTCATCTTTTTTGGTAGAAAACTAATCTTCTTGGTTTGAAATCTCTTTGTCGTAGCTTCAAACCTCAACAATTTCGATGACTTTTTTTCTTTCCTGATTGAAAAAATATTTATTTGTTGAAAATTCGCATTTGTTTGAAAATTAATTATTTTAGTGAAAAATTCATCTCTTTAATTAGAAGTTGCAGTATTTTGTGAAAAATTTGAATGCTTGGTTGGAAATTGAATCACTTTGTGAAATACTTCATTTTTTGGTTGAAGATTCAACTGCTTGGTTGAAAATTCGTGTTTTTGTTTGTTTGAAATTATTTTTTTTCATTTGAAAATGTATTTTTTCTAATTAAATGCTGAAAATTGATCTCTTTTAGTTAAAAGTTTATATTTTTTCGTAGAAAACTAACCTTATTCGTTTCAAATGTCCTCTTTTTTATTGAAAATGCAACGTTATGTTTGAAAATAAACTATATTCCAGAAAAGGCATATTCTCGTGTTTAAAATTCACCTGTTGCACAAAAAATTTACCTTTTATCTTCGTGGCTCAAAAATGTTTGTGTCTTTTTTTTCTTTCGTGATTGAAATATCTTGATTTGTGGAAAATTTGCCTTTTTTGGAAAATTCATCATTTTAGTTGAAAATTTGTCTCTTTGATCAAAATTTTGAGTATTTTGTGAAAAATCAAACTATTTGGTTTGAATTTAAATCACTTTGTGAAGTATTAACTTTTTTTGGTTGCATTTTCACCTGTTCAGTTGAAAATTCGTTTTTTTTTGTTTATAATTGATTTTTTAAATCTGAAAATGTATTTTTTCTATTTTATGTCGAAAATTGATCTTTTGCAGTTGAAAATTTGTCGTTCTTGGTGGAAAATTATCTCATTACCCCATTCTCACCCCATGCTAATTGTGAAAGGTTCGTTTTTCATACGCATGAGATATTGTCTCAGAAATATCTTGGAAGATTTTTTATGCTTCTTCCTCTCCTATCACCTTTATGGTTACACGTATGAAATCAAATTTGAGTCTTTGGAATTCATACAACTGTAAGTTAATTTAAAAAATCATGATTTCTTTATCTGGATTTGTCTCATATGCTAACTGCATATGAGACAAATCCTGCCGTCACTATTTTTCATTGAAAAGTCTACTATTTAGTTGAAAGTTTAATTTTTTCGTTGAAAATTCATCTTTTTTGGTAGAAATGTAATCTTTCTTTTTTTTTAAACTAATCTTCCTTCGTTACAAATAACCTTTTCTTTGGTTTAAAATTTAAGAATTTAGTCAAACATACGTTCTTTTGAATTTGAATTTGTTCTTTTTTCGTAGTAACGTCACCTTTTAAAATAGAACAGTCATCTCTTCTTGGTCGAAAATTGAATTTTTCAGTTTAAAAATGTAATGCTTTTTTCGAAAATTTGACAATTTCGCAGAGTATTCATTTTTTTTTTAATTGGCATTTCTAGATTTAAAAAAATTTAATATTTCGTTAAAAATGAATTTTCTTGTTGAATATATAACCATTTCGTTCCAAATTAACTTCTTAAATTAAAAATTGATATCTTCGGGTTAACAGTTCAAGTTTGTTTTGTAAAAAATTGATTTTTTCACTTAAAAAATATATAAAATTTTGTGATTTTTTTTTCTTTTCTTTATTCAAAAATTATACAAAATTCTTTGATTTATTTAAAAATTATCAAAGTTTACGAAAAATATTCCATTCAAAGAACTCCATAAGAAGCATTTTTCAACGACGTAGATTTGATAAAAAAAACTTTCTAAACAATCCTTTTGAATGAAGAAATAGACTTGAACATTTTTTTGCAATAAAAAATATATTAAAAAATTTTTAACCTAATTTTTTATTTTTAAAAATTTTATCAATAGGTATTACATCTGAAAATAAGATATTTTTCTCTCAAAGTCACACTCCAGTAAAAATACGAAATGATAAAAGAACTGCAATAAAATAATGACTCAAATATTCTTTCAAAATTTTTTCATTGTTTGAGAAAAATCTCTTTTTTTTAATTCATTGCATGCAAATTTTTTATTTCCAAAAATTTGTTTTTTAGGACAATTTTTTTCTTTTTGAAAAAAATGTAATGAAAAATGTTTAAAAATGTTTCTAAAAAAAGTGTAGGATGAAAATAGAAATAATATTTACCAAAAAATGGTGCAAGTTTATTTTTTATGCAAAAGGATTGTTTATATACTCTTAACCAAAGCATAACTCTTTCAACACTTAGTTACCTGAAAGGAATGATGTAATTTTCACAATTTATTACAATTCTGTACGAAACGAAATATTGTATATACGCTTATGTAAATATTCCGCGGATTGTAATCATTCTCGACAAAATTTATTTCTGCAGGGCTTAAATAAACTCTGCGTTAAACTAAAATATATTTAGTTTATTGTAATAAATAAGTTTCCCCCAACCTGTATATTTTAATTATCAACTTTGTACATGTATGGGGAAAATACAATTTCGGTATACTGAGAGAAGTACCAGTATATTGTATATTTCCCATACACAAGTATGGCAAAAATATCAATCCAGTATAGCAAAATTAAAAACTTCATATTGTATATTTTTCATACTTAGGTATGGGAAAAATCCCAATCCTGTATGAGAAAATTACTATGTTGCGGATGGCAAATTTACCATAGACAAGTATGGAAAAAGCACCACTCCTTGTATGGGTTACAAACTTCCAATACATGTATGGAAAATTTACCATGATTTTTTTGACCAGAGTGAACGAGAAAGTTGTTTTTTCAGCCAATACAATTTTTTAGTTGGACTTTTTTGTAAAAATTTCTCCACCTCTGTGGATAGAGAAAGAACATAAAATGCTCGAGCTGGAGCAACATTGTTGTTGTTTTTTGCTTTCCAACTAATAAATTGTTTTTACTTTTTTGTGTGTAATTTGAAGGGAAGTAATTATCTTGAAAAGCTAATTCGTGTGGATGTGTTTGACGTGGTTCTGTGAATGACCAGTGACAGATCTCATGGGAGAGATTTGGCTAACCCGATAACCACAACTCGTGGAGTAGTAGACCTAGTCTTGATTTCACTTCTGACTATCCGATAGGGTTCGAAGATATCTCGCAGTTAATAGCATCGCCATTTCCTCCATCCGGCTTTTGTGTTTAAACACGATCAATGTAATAAACCTTGTCCCTTCGCAACTTCGAGGGAGGTTATCATCAGAGTTATCGCATTCGATTGGTGAGGTCGAATGGGAGAGTCAACGAAAGCTGTGGTCTGGCGAACGGAAATGAAATTTGAAGCTGCCATCCTGTGAGCCATTAACGAGCTGCAATATCAAAACTATGAAAATCTGCAAATATGAACTCGAAACACATCTAGTGACTCTTTGATAATTTACTGTTCTGGCAGTCAAAACAGGAAATTTACTTAAAAATGTTTAATTTCTGAAAAAGATCTTTCTCCTTCGCTCCGGTGGCAATCGAACGTACGTCTTCCTATTGCCGGTCAAGTGCTTTAACCACTAAGCTACTAGAGAGATCAAAGGCAGATACTTTTTTCAGATATGCGTTAAGAATTTATTTTATTTAAGGAGGTACCGCAGATCGATATTGTTGATGCTTAGTTTCACAGTTCATGAAAGTTATCTACAGATGATTGATCATTACCAGCTCCGCTGATAACACAGATTAACAAGATTTTTCTGATTTTCAACCAAATAACTGAATTTTTAATTTAAAAAAATGAATGTTCAACTAAGAAGATTAATTTTCTGCAGGAAAAACAAATTTTTAAGAGAATACATGAATTTTCAATACAAAAATTGAATTTTAAATTGAAGGAAATAAGTTTTAACCAAAAATGGAATAGGTTAATTTTTACTTTCAAAAGTGAACTTTTCACAAAAATGGAAAAATTTCAACTGGTTCACTTCGACAAAATAAGACGAATTTTCAACAAAACTATTGAATTTTCAACCAAATAGATGAATTTTCAACAAAGAAGATAATTTAATAATAATAACAATATAATAACAAAGAGACAAATTTTTAACAAAAGAAATATGTTTCCAAGCTCAATGTCAAATTGAAAAAAAAAATGGTTGACTTTTAAAACGAAAATTTTGAATTTCCAACAAGAAAGGTCAATTTCGATAATGAAAGATAAATTTTCAATCAAATAGTTGAATATTCAACTGAAAAGGATTATTTTACATACAAAATAATTGAATTTTCAACTGAAGAAAATATGTTTCAACAAAAAATGGAATGCTTATATTTTTCTTTCAATTATTTTCTAAAATAAATAATAAAATTTCAACCAGATCAATTTGAAGAAAAGAATTTTGAATAAAGTAATTGAGTTCTCAACCGAATAAATTCTATTTTTTAACCAGGAAGATTAATTTTCATCACAAAAGGACAAATTCTCAAAGAAGGAAATAAGTTTTCAAGCTAAAAGTCGAATTAAAAAAAAAAACAGTTGGCTTTCGTACCGAAAAATATAAGTTTTCAACAAGAAAAGTAACCTTCAATCAAGAAAAATGAGCTTTCCACCAAATAGTTGAATTTTCAGCTGAAAAAGTTAAAATTTCGATCAGGAATGGAATCGTTGAATGTTAAGTTGGAAAACCTAATTCTCAGAGAGAGAAAAAAAAATTCTATCCTGTCAAATTCAAGCAAAGCTTGAAAAAAAAAGAATTTTTAACAAAATACATTATTTGCTAACAAATAGTTGAATTTTCATCTTATTGAGAATACATATCAAACGAAAAATATAATAATTAAATTTTCAAGCAGATGAATTTTCAATAAAAAAAGATAAATTTCCTACTAAGTAGTTAAACTTTTACTAAATAGATAAATTTTTTATCAGAAAGTTCAATATTCTACCAAAAACTAATCATTATTAATAAAATTGTTTAATTTTGAAGCCAAAGAGACGAATTATTTACAAACAGTTTAATTTTCAACACAAAAAAAATATTCGCTTTTCCGCAGTATCCATTTTTTCATAAATTCTTCAAACAGTTACTGACCATCATGGTGGATAATTTCTTCACTGTTTTGGTTTATATATTGTTAAAGATAAAAAAAATTTTTTTAAATAGGCCTCCTAACGTTTTTAGGGATTTCACTTAGGATTTCTGCAGAACAACTTTTTACATGATTTGAATAAGTGGAATTTCACTGAAAATTAAAACATATATTAGTTTTTTAAATAGTTTAAAAATCGATAGTTGCTTCTACAAAATTTTTTTTCAATTTCCGAAAATTAGGAAATTCTTCTTTCATTAAATAGGGCCAAATTTCCTCAGAAGAAATCTTTATCATCATCCGAGTTGGTAACGATCGATAATATGTAGATAACTTTCACAAACTGTGAAACTGGAAATCAACAATATCGATCTGAGGTAACGCCTTAAATGACAGAAATTCTTAACGCCATTTCAGACTAGATGGAGTTTAAAAATTTATAAATTAAAAATTGTTAATTTCTGAAAAAGATCTTTCTCCTTCGCTCCACCGATTCCCACCGGATATTAGAAAATTCGTCGATTCCCACCGGAGCGAAGGAGAAAGATATTTTTTCAGAAATTGAACATTTCTATTTCGTAAATTTTCAAACTCCATCTAGTCTGAAATGACGTTAAGAATTTCTGTTATTTATGGAGTTACCTTAGATCGATATTGTAGATTTCCGGTTTCACAGTTCGTGAAAGTTATCTACACATGATCGATCGTTACCAACTCCGATGATAATATAGATTCCTTCTACATGAAAGATTAATTTTTCATTCAAAAGAATGAATTTGCAACAAAATAGATGAATTTTAACCAATTAGCTGAATCTTCAACCTACAGAGATAAATTTTCAACAGAATTCATGAATTTCCAACCAAATAGTTGAATTTTTAACTAAAAAAGATAAGTTCTCAACCAAAAAGGAACGAATTAATATTTTCAGTTGAAAAATTAATATTCAACAGAAGTGAAAACTATTTATCTACCAGTTAAAACCTCAACTAAACTGATAAACTTGACTTTTGAATCTGAAAGGAATAATTTTTAACGAAATAGTTCAATTTGCAAATCAAATTACGAATCTTCAAAGGAATAAAAATTAATTTTCAAGAAAAGTGTTCAACATTCAAACAAAGGGTAGAATATCCAATAACAATTTTATTTTTTAAACAAGAAGATTAATTTTCTACTAAAATCGATACATTTTCAGCAAATAATTGACACACAAATTAGTTGAATTTTTAAGCGAAAAAGTCGATTTTTTTAGAAAACAGTTGACTTTTGAACCGGAAAGGAAGATTTTTTAAGAAAAAAGCTAATTTTCAATCAGAAAAGATAATTTTTCAAAGAAATAGTTTGATTTTCAACCGATTAGATGAATTTTCAACCAAAAATAAACAAATTTGCCAAATATTGAAGTTTTTAATAAATAGTTACATTTTCAACCAAATAGTTGAATTTTCGACCAAGAATATAAATTTTAACCAAAATTCATTAGTTATTATTTGAACAAAAAAAGATTTCAACTTTGAATAAAAAACAGTTGAATTAAAGAAACAAGTTTCAACAAAATATTTGAATCCTCAACAACAAGAAATTAATTTTTAATGAAGCAGTTTTTATTTTGAACCAAAGATGATGAATTCTTGACGAATGTAAATAATTTTCTATAAAAAAAGAAGAATTTTCGACAAAATAGATACATTTGTAATCAAATTGTTGAACCTTCAAGTGAAAAAGGCAAATTCTATAGAAAACGGTGAAATTTTATCCCCAAAAATATGAACATTTAACAAGAAAAAAAATATATTTTAAACAAAATAATTACATTTTCAATCATAGAGATGCACCTTCAACTAATAAGGTGAATTTTAATTTATTTTATATAATCAATAATTCGATAATCTGAATCAAGAAAATTAATTCTCAGTTAATAAAATTAATATTTAAAACAAAAAGATCTGAAAATTTTGAAGATGAAACAAAATATAAATTTTCAGTTTTTCTCGAAGTCGAACTAAAATATGAAAAAATGTGAAGAAAGAACAATTTTTCCTGAAAACCAATTTGCGATAAGAAAAAAATATTTTCTCTGAGGCCGTTTTTAAAAAATTATTTTCAAATTGAAAAAATCAAAATTGCCATTATTTCTCGAAAACGAAGCAAAATATGAAAACAAATCAAGAAATAAGGTTTTTTCTGTTGTAATATTCTAGGAAAATATCTCTTCACACCTCAGAACTATGTTAATGAGAACAAAAAATTTGGCTGAGGCCTTTTTTGAAAAAAAAATAATTTTGAAGTTCAAAAAAGATAAATTTAAATTTTTTTCTCGAAAACGAAGCAAAATTTGAAAAAAAAAAACGGCAAGAAAGACAAATTTGTGTGGAAAAACTGCTGCAGAAGCCAAGCTTAATTAGGAGGAATCTATATTATCATCGGAGTTGGTAATGATCGATCATATGTAGATAACTTTCACGAACTGTGAAACTGGAAATCAGCTATATCGATCTGAGGTAACATCCTAAATAACAGAAATTCTTAAAGTCATTTCAGACTAGATGGAGTTTGAAAATTTATAAGATAAAAATGTTTAATTTCTGAAAAAAGATCTTCTTCCTTCGCTCCGGTGGAAATCGAAGAATCTTTTAATATCCGGTGGCAATCGGTGAAGCGAAGGAGAAAGATCTTTTTTCAGAAATTACAAATGTTTAATTTATAAATTTTCAAACTCTATCTAGTCTGAAATGACGTTACAAATTTCTGTTATTTGAGGAGTTACCTTAGGCCGATATTGTTGATTTCCAGTTTCACAGTTCGTGAAAGTTATCTACATATGATCGATCGTTACCAACTCAGATGATAATAAAGATTTCCTCTAAGGAAATTTAGCGTTATTTGGTGAAAAACGAATTTCCTAATTTTCGGAAATAGAAAAAAATATTTGTAGAAGAAGCTATCGATTTTTAAACTATTTGAAAAACTAATATATATTTTATTTGCAGTGAAATTCCACTGATTCAAATCATGTAAAAAATTGTTCTGCAGAAATCCTGAGTTAAATCCTTAAAAACGTTAGAAAGCATATTTTTTGAATTTGTTTTTATTTTTAACAATATATGAACAAAAACAGTGAACAAATTATCCATTACGATTCTCAGCAACTGAAAATTTATAAACATCTTATAAAGTTATGAAAAACAAATTTTCAACCTTTTAGGGTACATGGGCCTCATCGTGTGAGAGCATTTGAAGAGCAGATGATTTTTTATGAAAAAGGTTCAAATTTGTAACTGTTTAAACAATTTATAAAAAAATGGATATTGCGGAAAAAAAAGTAAATTTTTGTTTCGAAAATTTAACTGTTTTGTAAATAATTCTTCTGCTTGGCTTCAAAATTAAACAATTTTGTAAATAATTATTATTTTTTGGTAGAATATTAATCTTTCTGTTAACAAATTTATCTCTTTGTAAAAGTTTAACTACTTGGTAGAAAATTTATCTTTTTTTCTTAAAAATTCAACTGCTTGGTTGAAACTTGTCCTACTTTTTAGGAAATTTATTTGTTTCAATATTCACCCGTTAAGTAAAAAATTAAGGTATTTTGTTGAAAATTCGTGTTTAATTGGTTAAAAATTAATTTTTTATTCAGAAAATTTAATTATTCTATTTTTCGTTTAAAATTTATTCCTAATAAGATGGAAATTCTACTATTTGTTAGAAAATAATGTATTTTGTTAGAAATTCGTCTCATTAAGCTTTGCTTGAATTTAATAGGATAGACAATTTTTTTCTCTCTCTGAAAATTAGGTTTTTCAACTTAGAATTTAACGATTCCATTTCTGGTTCTTGTTGAAAACTTATCTTTTTCGGTATAAAAGTCAACTGTTTTTTTTTAATTCGACTCTTAGCTTGAAAACTTATCTCCTCCATTTAAAAATGGTCCTTTTGTGTAGAAAATTATCCTCCTTTGTTAAAAAATAATCTATTCGGTTGAGAATTCAATTATTTTCTTGAAAATTCGTTTCCTTCCTCATATTGATCTGGTTCAAATTTTGTTATTTCTTCTAAAAAGTAATTGAAAAAGAATATATAAGTATTCTATTTTTGGTTTGAACATATTTTTTTCAATTGAAAATGCAATTTTGTTGTTGTGAATGAACCTTTTTCAGTTGAAAATTCAACTATTTTGGTTGAAAATTTATCTTTCTTGATCTAAATTTACCTTTCTTGTTGAAAATTCAAATTTTTCGTTTTAAAAGTCAACCGTTTTTTTTTAATTTGACATTTAGCTTGGAAACTTATTTCCTTTGTTAAAAATTTGTCTTTTTGTGCAGGAAATTAATTTTCTTCGTTAAATATTCATCTATTTGGTTGAAAATTCAATAATTTTGTTGAAAATCGTATTATTTTATCGAAGGGAACCAGTTAAAGTTTTCTCATTTTTGTGTTCTTTAAAAAATTTCATAAAACACTCAACACTTTTTAAATCCTGTGCAAATTCTTAAAAATCCTATGAATTCTGTTGATATTATACTGAAAAATCTCGAAGAATAATATTCTCGACACTGTAGAATTCCTGATAAATAAAATTCGCCACAGTTTCTAATATCGCCAAATTTGAAAATTCCCGACGGAAAATTGCCGAATTACAAAATATCCGAACTAAAAATTATTCGAATTCTCAAATTACCGAACTCAAAGAATTAGAAACGTTTTTTCCATAAACATTATTTATTTATTATGAATACAATAATCAAATATATTTGTCAAACGAGATTATTTTTAATTTTTATTATTTCTAAAATTATTGTTTGAATTTGAAATAAAAATACTTTAAAACCCTTTTGATCCACAAATATATTTTCTTCAGTTATTGCTATATTAAATTTAAACAATAACTTTAGAAACATTAAAAATTATAAATTTTTCTTTTTGATGAAAATATTTGATTATTGTATTTTTAATATAAAATAATGTTAATAAGCAAAAATTTTGGAATTTTCAAAATTCGGAAAGTTTATAATTCTAAAATTGTCTAGTTTGGATATTTTACAATTCGGAAATATTTTATTTTTCGAAAATTTTATTATTCAAGAATTGTATCATTCGAGAATTTTATTATTCGGAGATGTTATAATTCGGGAATTTTCTAGTTTGGACATTCTATAATTCGGAAATTGTTTGTCGGGAATTTTATTATTCGGGAATTTTCAAATTCCGTAATATTCCAAACTTTCGGGAATTTTCCAATTCCGTAATTTTATAAACGTTTCGGGAAATTTCTCAATGCGGGAATTTTATTATTCGGAAATTGTATAATTCGGGAATTTTATTACATGGAAATTTTCCGATTCCGGAATTTTATTATGCGGAAATGTAATTATTCGGGATTGTTCCAATTCGGTAACTTTATTATTCGGGAATTTTCCAATTCGGGAATGTTATTATTCGGAAATTTTATAATTCGAGAAATTCATTATTCTGGAATTTTCCAATTCGAGAATTTCATCATTCGGAAATTTTATTATTGAAGAATTGTATTATTCGGAATTTTTCTAATTCGGAAATTTTATTATTCGGAATTTTTATATTCGGGAATTTCATTACTTGGGAATTTTCCAATTGCTGAATTTTATTATTAGGAAATTTTATTATTTGGGAATTTCATTATTCGGGAATTTTATTGTTCGGGAATTTTCCGATTCAGGAATTTTATTATTCGGAAATGTTATAGTTTAGGAATTTTATTATTAGACTTATTGATAATAATATTATTATTAAACTTAATAATAAAATTTCCGAATGATATAATTCCGGAATTGGCGAATTCTCAAATCATAAAAGTCCCGAATTATAAAATTTCCGAATTTATTATTCGGAAATTATATAATTCCGGAATTTGATTGCGTGGCAGCTTTCCAATTTCCCAATTTTATTATTCGGAAATTTTATTATTTGGGAATTTTTCAATTCCTGAGTTTTATTATTCGGAAGTTTTATTATTTGAGAATGTTATTATTCGGGATTTTTGCAATTCGGAAATTTTATAATTTGGGAATTTTATTATTCGGAAATTTTATGATTTGGGAATTTTATTCTTGGGAAATTTTATTATTAGGAAATTATACAATTCAGGATTTTTATTATTGGGAACTTTTCCAATTCCTGAATTTTATTATTCGGAAATTTTATTATTGAAGAATTGTATTATTGGAGAATTTTCCAATTCGGGAATTTTATCATTTGGAAATTTTATTATTTGGGAATTTTTCTATTTCTGATTTTTATTACTAGGGTGTTTTATTATTTGGGAATTTTATTATTCAGAATTTTTCCATTTCCAGAATTTTATTATACGGAAATTTTATTCTTCAGGAATTGTATTATTCGAGAATTTTCCAATTCGGGAATTTTATTATTCGTAAATTTTATTATTCTGGAATTTTCCAATTTGATAATTTTATTATTCGAAAATCTTATTATTCAAGAATTGTATTGTGCAAAAATTTTAAAATTCAGGAATTGCATTATTTGGAATTTTCTATTTCACGAATATCATTATTCGGAAATTTTATTATTTGGAAATTTTTTAATTCGAGAATTTTATTATTTGAAATTTTTCCAATTTGCGAATTCTATTATTCGGGAATTTTCCAATTCGGGAATTTTATTATTCCAGAATTGTATTATTTGAGACTTTTCCCAATTCGGGAATTTTATTATTCGGATATTTTACAATTCGGGAATTTTATTATTCGGGGATTTTCCAATTCCTGAATTTCATTTTTCGGAAATTTTATTATTTGGGAATTTTATTATTCGGGAATTTTATTGTTCGGGAATTTTTCAATTCGTGAATTTTATTATCCGGAAATGTTATAGTTCAGGAATTTTACTATTAGACTTATTAATAATAATATTATTATTAAACTTAATAATAAAATTCACGAATAATAAAATTTCCTAATAATACAATTCCGGAATTGGCAAATTCTCAAATAATAAAAGTCCCATATTATAAAATTCCAGAATTTATTATTCGCAAATTATATAAATGAGGAATTTTATTGTTTGGAACTTTCCAATTTTCGAATTTTATTATTCGGAAATTTTATTATTTGGGAATTTCATTATTCTAGAATTTTCCATTTCGGGAATTTTATTATTTGGAAAATTCATTATCCAAGAATTTTATTATTTGAGAATTTTCCAATTCGGGAATTTTATTATTCGGAAATTTTATTATTTGGGAATTTTCGAATCCCTGAATTTTATTACTCAAAGTTTTATTATTTGGGAATTTTATTATTCGGGATTTTTCCATTTCAGAAATTTTATAATTTGGGAATTTTATCATTCGGAAATTTTATGATTTGGGAATTTTATTATTCGGGAATTTTATTATTCGAAAATTTTATTATTTGGGAATTTTTTAACACCTGACTTTTATTGCTCAGATGTTTTATTA
>JAABKJ010002723.1:0-27300 GCA_011634705.1 Andricus grossulariae
AAAATGTTAAACAAATCCTAATACAAAACGATTACACAAACAAACAAATTGAGAAAGCAATAAGAAAATACACTCAAGAAAACAAGTCAACACAACTCACTAAAGAAAGAGAGAGAAAAACGACCACCATCCTACCCTACATTAAAAGTATCACAGAACAAATAGGAAGAATTCTCAACAAACACAACATCCAAACCATATTTAAACCACCTGCGAAAATATCACAACTTCTGAATAATCCTAAAGACAAAAAGGCACCTCTCAGTGATCCGGGAGTATATAAAATCCCTTGTTCTTGTGACAAAGTCTATATTGGAGAAACTGGGAGGGCGGTTAGCCAACGTGTAAAGGAACATGAGAGTAAAGTCAGGCTAAAACATTTCACGCAATCAGCACTAGCTAAGCATCATATTGAAACAGGACATAGCATTTTGTTTGACAAAACAACCGTCATCGCAAAAACGTATAATATTTTTCCAAGAAAACATAGAGAAGCAATCGAAATCTCAAAACACCCTGATAACATTATTAGGGACAATGGATATAATATCAATCCGATTTGGCTTTCCGTCCTCTCGGGTTTTTTAAAAAAGACTTGATTGGCCAATCAAGTTCGAGCAGTCTCTACCATAGGGAGCTCTGGCCAATCACAGGCATGATAGAGAATATATGTGAGAACAACATAACCTGAAACTTCACTTTCAGGTCAGCTCTGATGAAGTGAACTGCAATGTTCACGAAACGTCGGCAAAATTTGTAGTTTTGCACACGATTTAAACACAAAAAAGCTTTAAATTTTAACTTCAAATTTATCATAATGAATTATCGTGAAAGCATTAAATCTGTTAATGTAATCCTTTGCTTATTGTTGCAGACTCAAGTTCACAGTACGACTCTTTACCCAACGACCAACCTGTTCATGTTGTTCCTGGTACCCGAAATTCATATTCCCCTGTCAGGTCTGCTTCCACTGCAACGTTCAGATCCAGGTCTCCTTCGGTCAGACCTCATTCTTCAAAAGGTTCTTCTTCTTCAACGTTTGTTGCTATTGAAAGGTGTTTGGTTCCACCTACCAGGCTTCCTTCTTCTGACGGACATGAATATGGACTTGAAGATCTTGAATTTCTTCGGTTTATTCCCAACAAGAATCATTACCAGATGTTCGAACTTCGAAGATACACTTTTCCTGCTGATACACGAATTAAATGGAGAACAAAAAATAATACGTTGAAGCCTTTGCCAACCCAAGAACAAATTGTTTTATCAACATCCGATGGTTACGCCTTTGCAATTTTGGAGACTACTAATGTTCTTGCTGGAATGTATATATATAATAATAAACAAAGAAGACGGGTAAAAATAAACATGGAAAGCGGCACGGTTACCACGTTGACCCCGAAAGAAACGAATGAAATTCCAGTAGGCTGCTACCGCCCCATCTTAGGCAATTTTGTAATAACGCAGCTCAAACGCGAGTAAAATGCAATCGGACACATCAATAATGGTTTTTTCTTTTTTTGATCAATTACATTGTTCTTTCTGGCAAGAATAGTCACCGGATATTTGAATTTCGAAGATACACTTTTTCTCCCAATGCACGACTTGAAGTGAAAAATGGTAAAAGTTATATATATAAGCCTATGCTGACCCAAGCATAATAAAATGGGGGGAAAATTAACATGCGAAGACGCACGGTTACATGCTTAACCGAAGAAGAAATTATTGAAACTCCAGTCAATGTATAATGGTTCTCATGGCTTTAATCTTTCGTCATATTACCCAGCCATGCTTATTCAAAGCATGTACTTTCACGGCGTTTGACTGCATCAGTTTGCAACAATAAATAAAAATTTTCATAAACTACTGTTGATATTATACTCGTGCTTCAGCATAAAGTGGGCTACAAGTAGTACTGTTACTACACTCTAGTTTCCAAAAAAGTAACAATTTGAACTTGGAACGTTGAATTTATGTAAATAATTCTGATTTTGGTTTATAACAGAGAATTTTCGAAAAAAAATAATAAATTACGATCAAAAACAAGAATTTTTTCACAGAATTGCGATAGTTTGATCTTTGAACGGGGAACTTTTGAAAAAAATTATCATTTTGCTTCAGAAGAGGAAATTTTCGAGAAGAATTATAATTAGTTTTGCTTCAAGATGTGGTTACAGCATGCATAGCATGATTTTATGTTCAAATCATTTTTCAATCATTGATTAAAATAAAATGTATGTTATATCATATTTTATTTTAATCAAAGGCAAATATAAGTAAACTGATACTTGAAATTACACCCAACTCTCAGTTTCTATCCCCCCGGTCTCGGCCTTCCTAGAACTGCTGGCCAGCGTAGTTTTCCAGCGCGCAGGGCGAGAGACGTTCGCGACTCTTCGCTATTTGCAGGCAGCCACCGAAATCGGACTAAAACCAGAGTTCGGTGTATTTTTTTTTGAATATTTTATTAATATTTAAAATGCATCCCTTATTGTATAATAATTGTTTCAATGAATAATAGCATCACAATAATAATTCACCTTAATTTTAATTCAGTAACACTGTAGAATGTTATTCAGAAAATTGTAATTAAATTAAATTTCAATTTGTAAAATGAAAATTCAAGAAGAACTTCACTACTTCCTAAATAATTTTCTTTTAATGAAAATGTTTCAGATAGAAGATTCCTTTTATTTGTGAACTTTATAATAATTTCGTCAACCACATTCATAGCTAGCTGATAAACTGTACCACTTCTTCCAAGAATTAAAAAAAATGCATCACTTATCTATTTGTCGACAAAATAATCGTTTCCTTCAATATTAGTACTGCTAGTTTTTGTCTCTTATTAATTTCATTGTTTTATTAAGATTTCAGCTTCAGGCTGACGTAGATCCTATGTTAAACTATTCTTGGATAATCGGAAATCAACATTTTGCGCTCAAGATCCGTATTAGTGGACTTTTTCCTGCATTATCGATTTTTCAAGTGTTGAATTCTCGGATATATTCAAAGATTTTATTGGCCGCTAACTGAGCTTCCTCCGATCCAAGAGTAGTGTATTATAGACCAAAGTTGAAGACAACGATAATTCTACAGGATTCTAAAGCTGCTGCTTAATAAAAATAACAAAATTAATAAGAGACTGAAACTTAAATGACTGCTACGAAATAAAAACAATGCTCTTCGTCGAAAAAAAACAAATAATGAATTTTTTAATTAAATTATTTACTATTATATTATATTATCATCATTCAACAAATTTATCAAAAAGAAAATAATTTTTATCGTAATATGCCCATCGGCGGTGATATTATAGAATTGCTTTTAAGTCTAGATATGAATCAAACTAACTTTTTTTTTATATTTTCAACTTACTGATTTCCTTGATAATAATGTCGACAATATTTATTTGTTTCTTGGACTGATTTTCGAAATACAAATACCTCACAAAAACAAGCCCGAGGCGTAGATAATTCATGAGATGGTGTGGTTGTATCGAAATCATAAGTATGAAATTGTGGCTCAAAACCACCGAAATTTTTCTGTCTACCTCTATACATACTACATACTATTTTGTTTAAAATTAATTTTTTTTCGGTTAAAGATTCTTCTCCTGGGTTAAAAATTTAACTATAACATTTTTATAAAATCAATATTCTTGATTAAAAATCATCTTTTTGATTGAACTGAAACTGGCGGGTCATGGTCTGGATTTAGACAAACTTTTAGGCATTAGTGTTGATGAAAACTACATCGGAAACTACGTCGGAAATTGGGATCCCGGCATAGGAACTGACTGTCTACCAATTTACTAACAGATTTTTCTTTCTGGTAAAATTGTTGAATTTTGAGCAAAATTGTTAGTTGTAGTAATCTTGGTCCATCTCAATTTATTGGCAAAGTTTCTTGTTTTTGCATTCTTGTGCGTAAAAACTGACTTTTTTAAAAAAGCGTTTTACTTGATAATTTTATGATGTACCAACAAAAGTACACGCAGTTATGAAACTTTCAACAAATATGATGTGATAATAATCACCAAAATGTTTACTGACACCAAAGTAATGAATGATATTTTTTCTTAGCTTTAGTTCTTGACTAATACGTGATTTTTACATATACCGATGTTTACCTATTAAAAACAGAAGTTTCTACAGGAGACAATAAGAACTTACATGCCTCCATCACCCATGCGCATATATAGCCTATTTACAAAACGTGGCAGTTTCTGCTTCCGTGGCAAAAATTTCCACGTCAGTCTCAGTCGACATTCAGGATATCTGTCTAATACCTGAGAAAAAATGAAGATCGCCAGCTACATTCTGATTCTTACATTTTCGGTTTATTTGGATTTTGTTAGTAAGTTTAATTAGGGTTACCATATTTATCATTTGTAAACTTAGGTCCACTTTCTGAGGCTTGTGACTTTTGTCCTACGATGTCTTTTATTCTTTAGTTGTTAAATATAAAAAGCTTTCGATTGTAGGAAAGTATGATCGGTTTTTTAATAAATTTGTTGCTACATAGAAAATATTTGGATATATGTAACTTATGCTTCAATATTTATTCTTCTATCTTCTGTACTGATCCCGGAAAACATAAAAAAAATGCGAGATAACAGTTTTATGCAAAATTATTGTTAAAGGAGGTATTTAGGGTTTCTTGTAGTTTCTGATTATAAATCTGAAGTCAAAATTATGAAATTGAACGTGGAGAAGGCATTACCGCTGTTGAAGATTACAAATTTTGGTTGAAATTTCATGAAATTTCGTATCTAGTTGTTTTCAAGATTTTGAATTTGATGTAGAAATTACATTATTTACTATAGCGGCCATTAAAATTTATATTCCAGGGTTCACGCACTGAGTGTGAGATTAAGTTACAAAATTAATAAGATTCAGCAAATAATTGGTGAATCAATTAATTGGGGTTTCGGAAATTTCAGGGGGTAACTAACAAGGAAACCTAGGTAGGTGTCCGCCTCCGATTTTCTTAATTCTAACATATGCTGCTGTATTCGAAAAACTAAGCGACACGTGTTTTTTCGTATCTACCCAAATTGGGGTTTTGGGGTGAAAAGCGCCCCCAAAAATTAGGGGTATAAATACGCAGTTACATTTTATTATGTTTATCTAAAATAAAGTTGCTTTTCCGTTCACTATTTGCATGTTTTTATAAAATTGAGGAACTTCCATTACATAATTTTACATTGTCAGAAGTACGCCTCAGATTGTGAAGCATTTATTTTAAACGTGATTTGAGTGTATACATATTTTGAATGCATTGTACTACAGAAGGTTTTTAAATGTTAAAAAAATGTGAGCGGGATTATGACGAATAGATTCATAATACCAGTGAACATTATCATAATTTATTATTCATTGTTTATTCATTCATATCATGGGAATAATAGTTCTACGTTCACGAAGAAAACGTTCTTCAATTACCTTGGAAAATGTTCTGTGTGCAAAATTATTCGTATGGTAAAATTAATATCCAGAATAAATATGAGCTTGAATTTTTTTATGTTGAGCTTTAAGCCGCTACATCATCATGTGAAAACGTACTTAAATATTGGTTCGGTTTGAAAATATCCATTTATACAAGGAACTTATTTTTTAGATTGAGTTGGAAAATAATTTTTACACAAAATAGAATTGACAATTTTGTTGTTGTTGATTTGTACATTGAGAATTTCCGGCACATGAATAAATACTTTCATTACTTCGGTTTCTGAAAAAAAAAATTATGCTTATAGATAGAAGCTTTCCATCTGTTGAATTCGTGGGCTGAACTGCTAATGTTCGACCCGAATGCATCTTTAGTTGGAATCCACTTTGTTCTGAGTTATAAATATTCTCTCTACAATATTGAGTGATGAGCGGCTTCACTTCGTTCGCAAAATTGTCCGCGTTTAACTTTAAAGTTTCCTTATATTCTAACGTTTTTCTCGTTATCAATTTATTGACTTTTCTGAATACTATTCGAGGAGCTTTTTAAACCGCCACACCCACCAGTCAGATGATTTAAATCGTGTATCTTCAACACCAAGAACTTTTTAACCATACAGAGCCCATTTTTGTAAATCTTCATCGTGGACCATCATACAAGCATCAATTGCACTCTATAAATTTTTGATGTGCAGTCTGAAATACGATGTAATTTTTCCATATAAGTTCTTTCTTTACCTACTTGTCCTGTCTATCGCCTCAATTGACGTACTGATGTTACTTGTCTGAATCAATGTTGAACAACACTTATCGGGTGATTAGTTTTTGTTTTGCCACTTTTCCGAAATTCGACTGCTCTTTGCAGGTTCATTTTCTGCTAAACCAAATTGAGGAGCCCATCCTGCATACCTATCTTCCACAGCCGAAGTCTCACACTCTTTGTGTGGCTCTTGAAAGTCTAGAGTACTTTCTTCTACAATCTCTACGCCGTTGAAATCATTCAGATCATGCATTTTTTGGCCTAAATGTACGACTGTTTGGCAATTTTCGTGTACTCAAAAATAATAAAAAATTTTTCGTAAATCACATTTTTCATCTGTTATTGTAAGAAAGTTTGTCCAGTTGGTATCATTGTGAAATACACTGCTGCTATATGAGAAATCATCAACTACGTATTTGAAAACCCAACTTTCGAGGACCATTTCCACCTCCGGAAACCCGATTTGAGCAGATAAGAAAAAGAAGTGTCGCTTAGTTTTTTGAGTATTACAACATATGTCAGAATGAAGAAAATCGGAAGCGAATACCGGGCTGATTCCTTGGACATTCAGAATCAAATTGGGTTCGTCTTCCTCGGCATGCTCCTCGGTTTTGCTCGGTGTCAGTTCTTCGAGGAGATAATAAAGTTGCAACCACATTTCAAAAGTCACAATTCGCGACAATAGGACCGACTTAGTACCGCAGCGACCGCTACAAAAATAGTGCGAGTTTTTGGAATAGAGTTCGAAAATTCTCGACAACATAAAATTGGAGAAGACAACAAAGAAACTTACCCGAGAGTTACCGAATATACGAGAATTTACGAGAAAGTTTATATCATATACACAAATAAGCTTCGAAGATTTCCTCTTTGTAGATCGTTCCGTAAATTTCTTGAATTATGTTGCTTACTTGTGTCGTCTTTATCAACATCCATAGTAACAGAATAATTATTTTCATGAAATATGAAATGGCATGGCATGATCAATATACAGTTGAAGAGTTTTTCCTTCAAATTTAATGTTTAAATTATTATTGATTGAAATTCCTGGAACTTTCCAGGTTGGGCCGAATTCATTTTGTTTTACATTATTTTTCCATTTGACTTGAAGTCCGATTTTGTAAACTGGATGAACTTTCACTAAATTTTCATCTAAACGTTTATTGGTCTTATCTCGTTCAACTTCTATTAATTCTTGAGCTTACTCAATGATGTTATTTTAATTGATTTCTCATTTCTTCATCAAATCAGCATAGGTAAGAGTTGGTGATCTTGGTATTCCTGATGTGATAATTAGGATCTCTTCCGAAGGTCATCTCGAAATGTGAAAAACTTATACCTGTATTTTCTAATGCATTAAATACGAACGTTATGAATTTCAGATTTTCATCACATTGTTCGCTATTATCTGCCATTGATGTTTTAATTGGATTTTTAAAAGTTAAAAGCATTTCTTCTATGTTATCGTTTGCCTGTGGGTGGAAAGATGTGGTTTTTGTATGCTTAATATTCAATGCATATTCAAAATGTTACGTTAATTCTGATAACAAGTTTTTTCCTTGATCGGTGAATATTGTTTTAGGAGCTCTAAATGCATATACAGGGTGTTTTTTCTCAACTTGAGACATCGAAATATCTCAAAAAATACACATGCTATGAAAAAATATCCGTAATAAAAACTTTTTATTTTCGAGGAGGAAAAGCAACTTTGAAAAAATTTACCTCACCCCTCCAGGAGAAGTGCTTGATTTCGGTAAGTCCCCTCACTGTCGTAACAATATGATATAGCATGCAATATGTGCATCAGCCATACAGCTGCCATTTCTCAATGTCTCTTGTTGTTCATCGATGATGTTGATTCTAAGGAGGCGGTACATATAATGAAAATTAAAATCAAAACAAATTAGCCTAAATTAAGTTATGAAAATATCGACGAATCGAGCTGGGTAGCATCGTGCGCTCCCTGAAGTGCTAGAGATCCATTTATTTTATGTTCACGGTTGACTTTTGTTCATTGCAAAATCTGCAACGACACAATATATAGGCTTTAATGAATGAAAATGCAAATTCTGTAGCAAGTTTTTCTCTGTTTTAGTATATAAAATTAAAAATTCTTCCATTTCTATTTGTTCTTACAGATTTAAGTTCACATGGCGACTCACATCTTGTACTTCCTCCTAAGAAAAGGTGGCAGCCTTCTTCGAGCCAGCCAAGCGAAGAAGCTGTAGGGGGTGAGTAACTTTCTTTTTCGAAGATACTCCTTACAGATGCGTTACACAGCAGAAGAAATTCCTTGCACTTATTTAAAAAAGTTCCTTCAATTTTTCTAAAAGTTACTATAAATTGTGCACCGCAATCACGTAATTTTGGAAAGTTACAAAGAAAAAGGTTAATCTCTTTTGTTAAAAATTCGAATTTTTAGATTGAGATACATCTATTCTGGTCGAAAATTAATCTTTTTTGGTCAAAAATTCAACTGTTTAATTGAAAAATAATCAGTTCTAGTTTAATTCGGTTGATGATGTGGATCCATGATATATCGTCTGAGCTTTAATCCATTTTAGTAATCGTCATAACCGACTAATGGTGATACCGACTGTCGGTAACTTAGCATGGAACAGAACCATGCTCGGTCAGTAAGTCACTCCAAAACTTAGATTCTTTTTTAATTTCGTGAGTAAGTTCTTCTATATCTTTCATACTACAGTCATCTTCAATAGAATTGAATACCTTTTTCATTTGAACGTCAAGAGCTGTCTTAATCTCGGCTACCTTCTTTCTTTGTGTAGTTCGGGTTCGAAGATCCGTAGTATTTCTAATAGATGGAACTCTTAAGATTTGCAAAATTTCATTCAACTTATAAATATTATCCTATCTTTCAACGTCACATTCTGAATCTTCATCGAAATAATCAGAAAATAGAAGTAGATGTTCAGCCTGATAAAATTCAATCTCTTTATAAAAATCATCACTATCTTCAAGCAAGTTTTCAACCTGTTTGAATTCCATTGCATCAGAAGAACTTTCGATATGCATTTCTTGACTTTCAGATCTATGATTTGGAATATCTAGGCGGCATGTATCACAAATATGATTGTCCGAGCCAACTGGAAACTTTTTACTAATTGATTTGGAAACTGGAACGAGGTATGAGTGGTGGATTCATTTCCACTACTAACTCAAATCTAACTCTGGAAATCCTTACGTTCTGGGATGCGAGCTTACAAATATAGAAAATAGCATCGCAAAACATGTGAAGCCTGTAGGGGCATAAAGGTAGCCGCGAAAAAGTGGTGTAATACTGAAACAAAAGAGCTTCCTCAGTTCGCGGGCCGCGACACTGACACCGCACCGCAGTGGAGAGGTGGCGCACTGTCCGGCTCAAATGACGATATCTTGGGACCTATAAGAGTCTCCATCAATTGTTTTTAAAGAAAGGTGATTTCACAAGGAATCATTGCATCAATATTTGAAAAAAAGCATTTCTCGAAAAATTGGATCAAATTTTGTTTTTTACTTTCTTTCGCGCAAAATTTTGTTTCTCGCTAATTGTATTAATAATTATCATTATTGTATTCTGCAGAGCCAATATTGCGATATATTCTTGAGGGCCGAAATTTCTCTTGTATATCATTCCAATTTTACGAAGTTTCAATGAAATCGAACAACCACCTGCATATCCTGATATTTCTGACGTGTTCTCGCCAAGTTGATATTTCAATCAAATACAGTTGATTTCATTCCATGTATCAAAAAGAGATAATAAATAGAGAATATCGATAGAAACAATAAAGAAAAAAAGTTTGAAAAATGGTTGACTTTTTGCGGCACAAATTCGAATTGTCTACAAAACAGTTGAATATTCAGCACGCAAATATGAAATTTGAACTAAATAGTTGAATGATTGTATCTTCAACCAAAGATGAATATATTTTTCTTTCTATAAGAGTTTCTATAGATTTGAGAAAATTCTCCTTTCCAAGGCTAAGAAACATTTTCTATTTTTCTGTATTGGGATATAAATCTCGAAGACACTGAGAATTATTTCTTTCTTTCCAAAAGCGTTTCATTAGGTTGAAGTAGTTCCGAATCCTTCTTCTGAAAGATTCACAACTTCCTCACTTTTGTAATTTATAAACATATATATATACGAGAAATATCTAGTGAGGAAAGAAACAGAAAAAACGCTGTTTTTATTTGTATTCTTTCTCTAATGTTAACAGCAGTGTATATTCAAAAACTTCGTCGCTAAAGCAGACCCATTTCGAGTTCAATAAGATTCCTACTATGCTGTAAGGTTTTTCGTAAACTAACCGCCGCAATTTGAATAGTGAAAATGAAAAAATAGTAAAAATTCAATCAAGTTTATTGATTGTCATAAGAAATAGTTCTTCACCGTTTGTTATTACTATCGCTACCAAAAAACTAACTGGTTGTAGTAACTAGATAAGGAGACTGAGTACTTCCTATCACTGCCAACCTCACGAAATTCAGAGAAATGTAATCGTTTGTTTATTGTTGCAGGCTTAAGTTCACAGTCCGGATCTTTACCCAATGACAAACCTGTTTCTGTTGTTCCTGATACCCGAAATTCAGATTCCCCTGTCAGATCTGCTTCTACTGGGAGGTCCAGATCCAGGTCTCCTTCGGTCAAAGCTCATTCTGTAAAAGGTTCTCCTTCAAGGCCTCTGCTTACTGAAAGGTGCTTGGTTCCACCCACCAGGCTTCCTTCTTCTGACGGACTTGGATATGGACTTGAAGATCTTGAACTTCTTCGGTTCATTTCCCACAAGAATCATTACCGAATATTTGAGCTTCGAAGATACACTTTTCCTGCTGATACCCGAATCAAATGGAGAACATTAAATAATGCGTTAAAGCGTATGCCAACCCAAGAACAAATTGTTTTATCAACATCCGATGGTGACGCCTTTGCAGTTTTGGAGACTATCGAATTTCTTGCTGGAATGTATATACATAATAATAGAGCAAAAAAACGGGCAAAAATAAATGTGAAAAGCGGCACGGTTACCATATTAACCCCAGAGGAAACTGATGAAATTCCAGTAGGTTGGAACCGCCCAATCGTGAACAATTATGTAATAACGAGGCTTAACCGCGAGTAAAATGCAATCCTTCACATCACTAATTGTTTTTTCTTTTTTTTTGATTGATTAAATTATTATTTCTTGAAAGAATAGTGACCGGATATTTGAATTTCAAAGATACACTTTTCCTTCGAATGCACGAAGAAGAAATGAGTGGATCTCCAGTACGCTGCTATCTATTAACAAGAAATTTTGAATGAGCCGGGCAAAAAGCAAAGCCTCACACTAATAATTCAATTTTTTGTTAAATGTAAGGCTACAATATAATATTCATAATGATTCTTACTTGGATTAAAATGTTTCACGTAACCTGTAATTAAAAATAATAATAAAAAGTCAATGTACAATAGTTCTCATGACGTTAATGAGTTGAAGTGCTGAAGTGCCACTTCGAGATTGAAAATACTGGGGGGCTTCATTCGTCAATTCCTTGTTCGGAATGTACATGAAAAGAATCCAGAATTGCTAGCCTACGCAGTTTCTTAGTGTGCAGGGCGAGACACGATCAAGACTCTCGTTTCGGACGGGCCGCAGTGCGCGAGTACTCAGTCCAGTATATTGCGCAATATTACGCATTCCAATTGGGAACGGTTCAGGCGGCCCTGACTGTTTACGTTTGGATCCCCCCGACTTGCGGTCAAGGCTATTTACAGGCAACCCCTGAAACCGGACTAAGATCGAGAGTTCGGTGTATTCTTTGTTATATTTTGATTATAGTTGAAATGCATCTCATATTGGATAATAATGATTTTAATTAACAATAGAATTAGAATGATAGCAACCTAAATTTTAATTCCGTAACACTGTAGAATCTTTTGACAGAAAAATAAGAGGTATTTTAATTGAAATATAACCTATATTGGATAATAATTAATTTTGTATAATAATATAATTTAAACATGTAATTTCAAGTTTTATTCTGTAATACAGTACAACGTTAATTATTAAATTGAATTTTCTACACAAAAATACGAATTTTCGATAAAGCAGTGGAATTTTCAACAAGAAATTCAATTTTCAATCCAAATAAATTGATTTTTTGTGAACGAAAGAAGACGAGCTTTTGATAAAAAATATAAAGTTTCAATAACAAAGTTACATGTTCAACCGAAGAAATTAATTTTCTCGACAAAAATACGAATTTTTAACAAAGTACATGAATTTTCTACTAAAAATGATAAATTTTTGAACCAAAAATAAAATAGTTAGAGTTTCATTGAAATAAATTAATATCAACCAACAAGGAAAGGGATTTTCAGCAGAATAGTTGAATTCTGAAGAAAATAATTTATTTTTCAATAGAGTACTTAAACTTTTAATTTCGATAGATTAATACTTGTTATTATAAAGACAGGCCCGGCAAATGTGTATTGTCATTAGATTTGAAACATATAATTTTTCAAAAGAATCACAATTTTAGATGATGTTAAATTTACTGAACGATATCATAAAACAGTTTTAGTTTTTGATTTTTTAATTTTTTTGAATATGTTGGAAAGAAAATAATAAAATGGTTTACTCAGCGAAAGTATATTAATATTTTTAGAGCTATTTAGTATATGTTAGTCCAAAATTTGCACAAAAATGTGAATAGTGATAAATAGATAAGTTCAATGAAAGAAGGTGATTGTGTAAGATTTTAAGCTTTATTTAAACAATCAAAAGCTGATTGCGATTCTTGTAAAAAGACTACATCATCTCCATCATGGATTTCCATCAAGTTATTTTCTTACAAAATGATGACATTAAATCATTCACACACTAAATCTATTCTAGCTTGGTTTATTTACGCCTTTTGTCTAGATTCGCCGCAAATATTTGCTTAATTTTCAATGGATTTTAATCAACAGCAGATCACTGTATTTCGTAATTTATTCTTAACATATAATTCATTGTAATTATATATAACATTATTTAGGAAATTGTAATTAAATTTTAATTTGTGAAATGAATATTTGCTAAGAACTTCACTACTTCCTAAATATTTTTTTTTTCCATAAAAATGTTGCAGATAGAAGAGTCCTTTTAATTGTGAACTTTCTAATATTTTCATCAATTTATTATTATTATTATATTAAATTAACATAATTCAATACATTTATTAGAAAGAGAATAATTTATATCGTCATATCCCCATCGGCCGTGACATTATATAATTATTTTTAAGTCTAGATATAAATCAAAATAATTTTTTTTTATGTTCATCTTACTAAACTCCTAGATAATAATGTCGATGACATTTATTTGTTTCTTGGACTTATTTTTGAAACACAAATACCTCACAAGGACAACCTCGTGGCGTAGATAATTTATGAGATAAGAACAATAGTACAATTGTAATGAAGACCCCAAATAATCGTCAGTTATACTGTTATATAATTTCTTTATACAGTAATCAGTTTTTCCTAAGTTAGAAAAAATGACGATACTTTCTGCTCTACTCCTATCATTGGCATTTATCCTTTATTCTATTGGTAAATATAATAATATATCAATATTTTGATACTCTGTGGCTTCAAATGTTACATATATTAGGAAATTATATACCTCTCTCTGCTATTTGAACATTCATCTGAAATCTTATCTGCAATTAAATATATATTTATAGTTTTATCTCTGGTCTGAATATTTACAGAATATTGTGTAAATGAACGTTGGTCCGAAAATGGAAAGCATACCACGTAGAATATGAAAGATTACTGAAGAAATAAGAGAGTTGTACAGAAAAACGACTCAAACCACATTTGGTAAATTTTCAGAAGAAACCAAGAACATTCAATCAAATATAATTTTCAGTTAAATTAAAAACTCCGTATTGAATTTCTAGATTATTAGTTGCTGAATTGAGAACAAAAAAGTTTTATTAAAAAAAATCAATCCATTTTGAGAATTATTGGAAATTTGGAAAATGTATCCAATAAATGAAACTGCATCTTTTGTAGCATATTGTTCCCAGTGAGAATATAAAAAATTGAAAATTTATTTATTTCTATTTGTTGTTACAGAATTAAGTTCGCAGGGCGACTTACTACCTCGTCGCGAGAAATTGCCTGTTCGGCGAAGAAATCAACCTTCTTCCAATCAACTAAGCCGACCAGCTGACCAATCTATGTTGGGTAAGTAACTTTTTTTCAATTAACTCGTTACAGTTACATCATACAGCAGAAAATTTAACTTGTTGGAGTTATCTAGATTGAAAATTTTAATATAAATTTTGCCCTCACCCTCTTAATTTTTAAAATTCACCAAAAATCGGCATAACAAAAATAATATGTACCTAAGTTATATTTTAAGATAATGAACATAAATTCGTTTGAATATAATAAACACGAACGTCTTATCATGATATCGCCATTAGATCTTTCCTTGCATAAAAATATTCCATCATTGATTTTCAAGACATTAATTTTGCCCATTAGTTTAAAAGGACTGAATTTCAAAAAAGCGAGACTCATATAGGAAATTTTGAAATAGTTTATTTTTTGAGAACTCTCAATTAAATTGAAAAGACTATGAAAACCCTTATCGCCATTTTAGTAATATTTTTCATTAGTATTGAATTTTACATTTGAATGTTAAATTTTTTATTCCTTATTTGCAATAGTGGCTCCGTTATTACTATGTTACCAAGAAATTAACTAGTTGTAGCAACTGGATAAGAAAACTAGATACTCCCCATCATTGTTTACCTCACGGACTTTAGAAAAATGTAATCCTTTTTTTATTGTTGCAGACTTAAGTTCACATGCCTGCTCTTCACCTAATTACAAACCTATTCCTGTCGCACCTGATACCCGAAATTCTGATTCTCCTGTCAGGTCTGCTCCTACTGTGCGGTTCAGATCTAGGTCTCCTGCAGCCAGCCATTATCCTGCCTGGCTGCCTCCTGCCAGACCTTATTCTTCAAACCATTCTTCTTCAAGGCCCCCTCTATCTGCCAGGAGCTTGGTTCCACCTACCAAGCTTCCTTGTAATAACGGGCATGAATGTGGACTTGAAAATCTTGAATTTCTTCGGTTTATTCCCCGCACGAATCATGACCGCATGTTCGAACTTCGAAGATACTCTTTTCCTGCTGATACTCGAATTAGATGGAGAATAGAAAATAATGCGTTGAAGCCTATACCAACCCAAGAACAAATTGTTTTATCAACATCTGATGGTTACGCCTTTGCAATTTTAGAGACTACTAAGGTTCTTGCTGGAATGTATATATATAATAGTAAACAAAGAAAACGGGCAAAAATAAACATGGAAAGCGGCACGATTACTTTAATGACCCCGAAAGAAAGGGATGAAGCTCCAGTAGGTTACACCCGCCTGATCACAAGAAATTTTATAATAAACAAGGTTAACCACGGGTAATCTGCAATCCTACACACGATTAATTGATTTTTTCCTTTTTGTATTAATTGAATTATTATTTCCTGCAAGAAAAGTTACCGGATATTTGTATTTCGATGATAAAATTTCCGTGTAAATGCAAAAATTAAAGTGAAAAAGTAAAAGCTGAAAATATGGGTCTATGCTAACTCAAGAAAAAATTGTTCTATCAACATCCGAGGGTGACGTCTTTGCAATATTGGAGAGTATTGATATTCTTGCTGAAATGTATTCACGTGGCCGAAATACTGGCACCAGAAAATAGGAGATAATTAACATGAAAAGCGTCACGGTTACAGAATTGACCAAAGAAGAAATGAATGAAACTTCAGTAGGTTGCTGCCTAGTCATAAGAAATTTCCGAGTAAGCCACGTAAAAAGCAAAGCTGCACACTAATAATTCAATTTTTTGTTAAATATGAAACTACAATATAATATTCTTAATGATTCTAACTCGGATGAAAATGTTTTACATAACTCGTAATTAGAAAGTATAATAAAAAGTCAATGTATGATGGTTCTCAAGGCTTTATTCTTTCATGAATTACACAGCCATACTTAGTCAGAAGCATGTCCTTCCACAGCGTTTAACTGCATCAGTTTTCAACAATAAAGATTGGTTTTTATAAACTACTGTCAATGTTATACGCTCGCTACAGCGCAAAGTGGGGCACAACAAATTTTTCTGCACAAATTATTATGAAGTAAAGACACTCCTTAAAAATAATAACCAATAGCCTACAACATAGAACAAAAATTGTTTACTCCTATAATAATGAATGAATGAGTCAAAGACATTCTTAGGAAGATTATATTCATGAAACCTTAAAAAAAGTCTATAAACCATTATTGTCGCTTTTCCTCAATGGGGATTGGGTAATTTGAAAAAATTACAAAAAAATAGGTAAATTTTCAACCAAACTGATGAACCTTTGATGAAAAAATGAATTCTCAACAAAAAGTGTAATATTTGACATTCCCACCAAAAAATATTTCAATTTTCATTATACAACTCTTGAATTGAACCCAGAGAAGAATTCATTTTTGACTGAAAGAAAAAAACAAGTTTTCAAGAACAGAAGTGAATTTTCAACTGAAAACGATCCATTTTCTAGTAAAAGTAGCTATATTTTTAGTAAAAGAAGAAAGTCATTTTCAACAAAAAAAATAATAACAATTTCAACAAAATTTGTTGAATTTCCAACAAAAGAAACAAACTTTCAAATTAAAGGATGCATCTTCAACCGCAAAAACTTATTTCAAACTTTTCGACCAAAAAAGAGCAATTTTCATTAAAAATAGGAAAGTTTAATCTTAAGTTAGAGAAATAATATTTTAACCAAATCAAATAAATTTTAAACCAAGAAGATAAAATATCCATAAAAAAAAATCGACCAAAAATGGAGAAGTTAAATTTTTAGTTAAAAAATAATTTTTCAATTAAAAAAAATCACCGATTTTCTACCAAAGAAATAAAATTTGACGAAAAATATTAATTTTCTACCAATATTGCCCTTGCGCCCAAAATTGGTATCTTTGTTTTTGGAAGGCCCCTTATTACAAATTTTAGATTGACCTTAATTGCATGCAATTGTTTAATATTCTGGTACTTCAAAATGTCTTATACATGAATAATCAATCAAATTGTTGAATTTTTAACTCAAAAATTATTTGTTTTTAACCAAGAAATGAATATGTAAATTTTCAGTTAGAAAAATGAATTTTGAGGAAAAAGAAATTAATTTTCATCAAACCAGTTAAATTTTTAAATAAGAGCATACATTTTTATCAATGTAGATCACTTTTCAATCCAGTAGTTAACTGTTTGATAACAAAAGATGAAATCTTCACGAAAAATATAATAGTTGATATTTCAAGATGATAAAATTTTGATTTCAAATAGAAAGCAGTAGAATTCAACCAAAAAAGTTTAATTCTCAATCAAGTTTTTTTGAATATTTGAATTCTGGACCAAAAAAATTTTTTTCTTATCTAAACAGTAGGATTTTTAGGCCATAAAAGAGACATTCCTGCAAGAAGCAGCTGTTTTTTCAACCCCAAAATATAAATTTTCAACAAAAAAGTTAACTTTAACAAAAAAGTTGAAGTTTCAATCAAGGAGATGAATCTTGAACCAAGAAAATAATTTTTTTTCAAAGTAGTTCAAGTTTTAACCAAATAGTTGAACTTTTAATCAAAAATATTATTTTTTCACGAAAAAGGATGAATTTTCAACAAAATATGGAATAGTTCAATTTTTATTTTCAATAATAAAAAATTCAACAATAAAGTTAATTTTCAATCAAATAGTTGAACTTTCAACTAAAAATAATTAATTTTTAACCAAAAAATAAATGGGTAAATTTTTACTTATAAAAAAATGTTTTCAGCAAATTAGTAAAATTTTCAAAATATTAACGTAATTTTCAAAATTTTATATCACTTTCAAGCAGGTACCTGAATTACTATTTTAAAAAAATTATCAAGGAAGAATATGATAGTTGATGTTTCAACCAGAGAAGATTTTAATTTGAAATAAAAGCAGTCGAATTCAACGTAAAATGTCTAATTTTCCTTCAAATTCTTGAATCCTCGATGAAAAAAAAATTAATTTTCAACTAAACTGCAGGACATTTAAGACAAAAAGAGCGAAATTTCAGCAAAACACAGTTGAATTTCCAACCCCATAATTTTTAATTTCGAAGGAAAAGTTAATTTTCAACCAAATAGATGAATCTTCAACCAAGAAGATGAAATTTTTAATGAGTAGTAGAAGTTGTAACCAAATATTTGAACTTTTAATCAAGGAGATTAATTTTTTTTTTTCAAATTACAAATTTTTAACAAAAAATGGAATAGTTAAATTCTCAGATAAAAGAAATTGATTTTCAATTAAAAAAATTTTAACAAATAAGTTTAGTTTTAATCAAACAGTTAAATTTCCTATTTGAGCGATCATTTTGGATTAAAAATGAATCATTTAAATTTGCAGTACAAAAAATTTATTTTCAGCATAAAAAAATGAATTCTCAACGAAAAGATGTAAGAGTTGATATTTCCTTATAATTATCTCAGAAGGGCAATCTTGACGCCTATAATAATCTGTGAGATAACGAATATAAATAAGTATAGTCTAATAAAACATTGGAATATTACTTAATTTCACTGATAACTAAATTATTCAATTAAGAAATCATCAGTATTTCATCTACTTTGAAAAAAATTAGGATGTTTTATACTTTCGGTTTTACTTTGGCGGTCGCCTTTAATTCTATTGGTAAATATAATAATATAATTTCTTTCGGCTTTGGTTGTTGAACATTTTATTGTACCTTGTGTCTTTTATCTAATCTTTTTTCGGTTTATAATTTTTTTCAAATCTTTTTTCGCGTCTTGCATAGTTTGGCTGCAAAATGGAATTTTTGATTTTTTGTTATTTTTTGTGCGATCCAAACTTGGATTGTTGATTTTTCAAAAAAATTCATTAATACAGAGTGGGGGGATTATATTGACCCTCAACGAAATCAATCGCTTATAATATTGGATCGATTGTTTTATTTTCTGAGTACTACGAATATCTGAAATTAAAATTTTCAAATCTAAACAAAAATGTTCTTAACAATTTAATTTTTTTTTCTAACTGTCTGTCTGTCTACTACAGACAAACAGACAGGCAGACATTTCAAAATTCAATCGAACCTTAGAATAATTATAATGTTATTGAGAATAATGTTCAACAAAACTTTTATATAATATTCTAAAAATGTTTTCAAATATTTAACATATTCAATAATTAAGCAATTAAGTAAATTATCTTAATCGTAAAAATCATACGACTGGGTTTCAAACGTTTTCCTGGTATATTGTCATAGTTATTTACTTTAAGATAATGAAATTCTGACGAAAGTTGAAGATAATAACCTGAAAAATAGTTTTGACTTCAGACATTTTTAGATACAATAAGCTTGTTTGATTAAAAACAGATTTTGTCACCAGGAAAAGCTTTTTTTTAAATTTACAATAGTTAACTAACGGTTTTATTGAATGATATGAAACTTGCAGAAAACTTGTGAAAAATTCATTAAAAGTTAAACACATATTCAATAAAATTTTATATAGTTTTGGCAACCAGCAATGGGCGAAGGATGCCAATTTGTAAGTGAAATGATAAAAAAATAACTATTTTTTGGGGTCAATTGCTTTTCGTTACCAATTTTTTTGGAAATTTGAATGCATTTTTTGGTAATCCAGCAAAATGGACTACTAGAAGTATTGTGCGGAAGAAAAGATTATTTAAGAAATTAATGAAAAAACGCATATTTTTTTAAATAATATTTCCATCCACAGAAATATTTTAGGATTGTCTTTCAGTCTAGATATAAATGAAACCGATTTTTTTTATACTTATCAAACCCCTAGATCATGCTGTCGACAACATTTATTTGCTCCTTCGACAGATTTGTGAAATAAAAATACCTCACAACGACAAGTTCGAACCTCACATAATTTATAAGAAAATAAAGATTACTAGATATTATATATTGCGATAAAGGACCAGAATAAGCATTATTTATACTGTTAACGTAGTTTTTCATTCATAAATATAGTGATAACTCCTTAGATGAAAAATATGACGACCCTTTCTACTCTGGTCCTATCATTTGTGATCATCCTCAATTCTATTGGTAAATATAATAATGTCATAATATAATATTTCCATATCAAATTCTATGAAAACTTCATTGAAAAACAAATAATTTTTCCCATAGTAGCCTCATCCATATGGATATCATGGAATTATTTTTGAATCTACATGACTCCAACAACATTTTTTGTTTAGTATTACCAGACTGGTCTGACACATTTCAATTTGAGAACTTTTTTTATGGATTCTCAATAAAAATGTAATAGCTGATATTTCAATCAGAAAAGAGTTTCATTTTAAATCCAAACTAGATAGGCTCAATCAAGAAATACAATCTTTCATCAAAATACATGAATCTTCAATAGCAAAAAAAACAACAAATTTTCAACCAAGAATTGAAAAATTAATTTCAAACGAAAAAAGATGAATTCTTACCAAAAGGGTTTCTATAGATTCTAGAAAATTATCAGTTCCAGGCTTTGATAAAAATTCCAATCCACTTGTGTCTATTGTTAATAGCAATATACGCCATTTGAATAGGGAAAATTAAAAATATTCACAGAATCAATAAAATTTATGTAACTAGTCACCTTTTCTCCTCATATATTTACGAAAGTTTCTTCGTTACCACTATTTCTACCAAAAATGTTTAGTTGTAGTAACTAGATAACAGAAACTGAATCCTCCGATTTTTGTTGCAGAGTTAAGTTTTGAGTCTTTGCCTAGAAGAGAACTTATTGACCTAAATCATTCTCCGGTCAGATCTCCTTCTCCCCCTACGAGACTCAGATCCAGGTCTCCTCCTGCCAGCCTCTATTCTGCTCGGTTTTCTCCTGCCATACCTTATTCTTCAGATTCGTCTTCTTCAAGGAGTTCTCCTGCCAGACGCATGTTTCTTCCTACCAAGCTTATTTCTTTCAACGGATATGAATATGGACTTGAAGATCTTGAATTTATTCGGCTTACTCCCCGCAGGAATATTCATCTGATATTCGAACTTCGCCGATACACTTTTCCTGCCGATTCACGAGTTAAATTGAAAAGCACATGCAATCATAGCTTGGAGCCTCTGCCAACCGAAGAACGAATTGTTATATCAAATTCCGATGGTGAAGTATTTGCAATATTGGAGAGTACTAATACTCTTACTGGAATTTATGTCTATTGCCGTAGCATAAGAAGACGAGTGAAAAGAAACATGGAAAGCGGCACAATTAAATTATTGACCTCTCAAGAAATAGAGGAAATTCCTGTAGGTGCCAGCCGCCTAATTCCAAAAAACTTTCGAATAAACCGGCGAAAAAGCAGTTAAACCGCAATCCTTTACCACTACTTATTCAATTTTTCGTTGAATTTGCAACTGAAATATAATATTCTTTGTGATCTAAAGTCGGATTAAAATGTTTCATGTGACTTGTAATCAGAAATAATAATAAAAAGTCAATGTATTATACTTTTCAAGGATTTAATATTCGTTCGATTCCCCAGCCAGTCTTTTTCAGAATAAAATTTGAAAAAAATGCGTTTCATTCCCATACGAAAATATTTTAGTGGAAAAATGATCATATGTTTACTGGTTTATAGTGATTGACCTACATTAATTTTATTACCAGGGATACTATACTATGGTAATGAGGAAACGATTCGACAGCGTTAAACTGCATCAGTATACAATAAAGAAAGACAGCTAAAATGATCAAAAATGTTTCAAATTCTCTGAAATCAATTAAATTACCGAAATCAATTGAAAACTCCTTCGAATCTTTTAGCATAATTTAAAAGTTTACAAATCCTTAAAACTTTTTTTAAATTCCTTGACACTCGAAATTTTGTTAAAATGCCTCGAAATTTTTTTGAATACTTCAAAATATTTAAAATCCTCTGAAATAAATTACTGAAATAAATTGAAAATTCCTTGGATTCTTGAAATTACTTTAATCACTTTGAAACCAAATCAAATTTTTATAAAGAGCCTAAAAAATTTTAAATCCTTTGAAATTCCTTCAAATTATTCAAGTAAAAAAATTGATTGGAGTCATTTAATATTTCAAGACCTTTTAAAACTTTAAAAAATAAAACGTTGAAAATTAAACGTTTTAAAGCTTACGAAAATGCCTTGGAATATTTTGAATTACTCTAGAATATTCCAAATCCTCTGAAATCAATCAAATTACTGAAATCAAATGAAACGTCTTTGGAATCTTAAAGAAAAATCTGAAAGTTTTCAAATCCTCTATTTTTTTTTAATTCCTGAATATATTCCTAATCTTTAACAATTTCTTCAAATAATTGAAATAAATACAAAATTTCTTAAAATACTTCAAAATTCCGTTAAATATTATAAGCTCTTTGAAATCTTCGAAAATTTCTTGAAATTATTGACATCTCTTTAAAATGCATTGGATTCTTTTGAAACACACTACAATATACCAATCCTTTAAAATGTCTTCAAATTGTTGAAATAAAAAAAATTCCTTGGAATCTTACGAAGTTCTCTAAAATATTTTCCTGAAATATATATTTAGTTGAAATCTTTCAAAATGACTCGATATTTGTTTAATCCTCTAAAATGTAATTAAATTACTGAAATCAATTGAAGATTACTTAGAATCTATTAAAATACCCTAAAACATTTCAAATCCTGAAAAATCTTTTGAAATTTATTTAAATTATCTGAATATCTTGAAAAATCCTTAGATTATTCTTAAACACCCTATAATATTTCCAATTCTTTGAAATTTCTTCAAATTATTTGAATACACACAAAATTCCTGTGAATCTTCAAAAATTCCCTGAAATCTTTCAAGTTCTTTGAAATCTTTAAAATCACTTGAAACTTTTCAAAGCTTTTAAAATCATCTCATATCAGTTAAATTACTGAAACTAATTGAAAATTCCTTCGAATCTTTTGAAATACTCTAAAAGTTTTCAAACCCTTAACATTTTTGTTACATTCCTTAAATGTTGTAAATCTTTCGAAAATTCTTTGCATTTTTTTGAAATTATCTAAAACTCTTCTAATCCTTTGAAATCACTTGAAATTTTTAAAACAATCTTTTTTGAAATCCCTTCCAATTATCAAAATCAATTCCTCAAAGTATCGGTGATTTTTAAAAATAGGAGTGTCCCTTAAGTGGGACATGCACAGACATACACAGATCTCTGACATACTTCTGTTCAAAGAGAAAAAAATAATGATTCGAATAAATCTCTATAAGGAAACGGAGATTTTAATCCTACACGTAAAGTTAAACCGAAACGTACACGAGTTTTACAAACTCGGTCTTTATTCAACACAGTAACAGTAACACGCCATGACGCTATACTCTTACCTTCACACACCAACTTTATTTCTTTCATCATTCGTTCATATTCTATACAACACGCGGACCACATCACTGAATACGAAGAAACACATTGTCATATTATCGAAATCGAACTACAACTCGATTACTATTTTCAACAGTGATCCCAAAATATTTGCGCATGCTTGAACTGAACGGTGCTTATTGGCTCTAGTTCGCACGCAGGCGCGCACAACAGCCAATCAACTATACTACAATCGAAACATGCTAAGATAAAAGCGACTCATTTATGATCACTGATTTCAAATGCAGTACCACACACAGATACACACTACTGTTGAGCTGAGAGGATATGAGCGGCCTACAGTAATCAAGCGTTACGAAGCGTTACTCTTGAAAATCGTCAGAATCAAAAACGACAATATCGTTTAGGGATTTCTTACTAAGGATAATTGTATGTAGGTAAAGAATCAGTACTTATTTTGCTAAGTGTTTTTGCTAATATTTAAGGGATTATTTTTTTACTTGCGCTAGTCGTACACACAATTTCCGACGGTAGTGTAATTTGTTCAATTACGTATTTTTTAAGTAAAATGAATGTGAGCGAAGGAACTAATGAGAGGTAATCAGACATCCGACAAAGACATGGTAACGGGAAATGGAAGCGCGTGGTATCGGAATTAACTTTGAGGAATAGGACAAGAAACAGCGAACCGAAACTAAAGCTCTTCCTGGAGTGAAATTGATGTTCAGTAAAGTTCACTTACCAGCTGCTTGAGAATGTCGTCGGGCACATTTCTCGAGGAGTTGCAAATTGCGAAGGCCGAAGAATGTGAGAATATAAGGGGTGCTTTGCTCGTTCTTAGTGCATCTCTCATAGTCGCCCTGGCTGTGTGGCTCAAATCTACGAGCATCCCTAGTCTATTCATTTCTCGAATAACTGCTTTTCCGAAAGCAGTCAAACCTCCACCTAAAAATAAAATTCCAAAAAATTTAATCACATTGTAATAGATTAATTTTCTGGTTGCTTTTATCAGAAAAATAGCATTCTCAACATCAATGGAAAATGAAGACGCGCGCTATTCGCGCTATGATTATATTTTAACCTTACGCAGATCTTTAATTTAAATATGAAATTAATTATTAAGACAACATTTTTGTGTTTCATGAATCTTCTATCTAAAAAATTCCAATTTGGAATCAAAAAGTCAAATATTCAACAAAATAGTTGAATTAAAAAAAAAATTATTATCAACTAAACAGGTGCATTTTTAAACAAAAAATAAGAAGCTTCCGATAAAATATAACTTTTCTACCAAAAAGTGTGGATTTTCAACCAAAAATATGAACTTTCAACTCATAAAGATGAATTTGAAATCAAAACTGAAATAGTTCAATTTATGAAATTATAAAATTCATCTATCATATAAATGAACTAAAAAATGCAAGGACACTATATTTGATGACTGGTGAAAATCGATATCTAAAAAAATTGAATTTTTAACATGATAGTTTAATCCTCAACCACAAAAGATCAATTTTCAAACAAAAAGTTACATATTGTACGACAGCAAATAACGTTTCTACCAAGAAGATTACTTTTCTACCAAAAATGACGAATTGTTAATAAAATACATGAATTCTTAACTAATAAAGATAAATTCAAACAAAAATGGAATGTGTTTCAGTAAAAAAATGAATTTTCAACTAAAGCATGTAGATTTATAACAAATTAGTAATATTTTCAACTGGAAAAATACATTTTCACCTAAAATTAGGAATCTTTGGACGAAAAAAAATTATTTGAAGAAAAGTAGTTCATCTTTTAGCCAAGTACGCCAAGTAATAGAATTTTGAACAAAAATTTTAATTTAGATCAGGAACAGTTAAATTCAACGAAAAAGATGAATTTTCAACAAGTTAGTTCCATCCTCAACCAGAACAGATTGATTTCCAGCGAAACAGTTTCATATTGAACCACAAAAGATGAAATGTCTACCAGGAAGATTCCTTTTCTATAAAAAATGACAAATTTTCATCAAAATACATTATTTTCACTATAATACATGAAGTTTCAACTAAAAAATACGAATTCTAAAAAAATTGGTTACATTTTTAACCAAAAAGATTTTTATTTAAAATAGAAACAAAATTAGAAAAATGTTCTGAAATATTTTTTGAATATTTGTGAATGCGTTGCATTTTTGTTAGAAAATAACAATTTTCAACGAAAAACACTAACATAACCAAACAAAAAGTGGTTTAAAATTGTAAATTTTCTTGCAAAACTATTTCTTTGGTTCAAAATAACCGATTTTCCAAAAAAAATTCAACGTAACCTAAAGTTGTTCCAAAATTGTAAGACTTCTTCAAAATCTATCTAACAAAAAAATGTTTAATATTTTATTAAATCTGATCATTTTTGGCTAAAAATACCGATTTCTGACATAGCTGAAATGCCAACATAACCTCAGATTGTCAAAAAGTTCTGAATCGTCTTTGAAATCTAATTATTCTAGTTTTTCAGTTTTTGTTGAAGACTTCATCGCTAATATGCTAAAATATTTAATGCTCAACAATGAAACTATTTACATTGAGGGGTCAGGGTCTGTAAGGTAGGGACCTACATAATCAACCGAGACATGTGTTTATTAGGTGCCTTCACCGACTGATAGTAAATCATATTTCTACCGTACCGACTGATGGTAATGCAGGCTTCCACCTTACCGACTGATGGCAATGCAGATTCCTATCTTAGCGACTGATGGTAATGCATGTTTCTAACATACCAACTGAACTAACTTATCAAAGACTGAAAGGTATTTATGTCTGAAGATGAAATAAAACTAAAATTTGTTTACCTTCCTCTGGATCATCCTGCTCCACCGTTGAACTTTTTGCCCATGGTGTATTGCATGTATGCGTAAGAGTAAGGTAACGTACTCCTAATTGGTACAGTGTTCTTAGAACCGCTAGACTACTCCCTAGACTATGCCCACCCTCCACCCCAATTAGAGAGGCTATCCTACCTCTGTTGTGGGCTTCCAGGATTTCTGTAAATTAAAATTATTAAAATTAAGGCAAAGAGATGAAGGCAATATCTGGATAAACATCTGGTATTCTCATGACGACGGGAACTAACTAGGCAATATGAAGAATTACCAGGGTTAATGCGTTAATAATTGTTTAAATAATTTCTTATTATGGAAATGTAACTTTTGACAGGAATGAGGCCAAGAAATGTAGTTTTTAGTAAATGTTGCAACTAAATTAATTGAACTGTATCGTAATTTTTAATCATTTCATCATAATTGATAAACAGTTTATATTTGTTTAAACAATTTTTTTCGACAAAGTTTAATTTCTTGAAATCCTTCCAGGTTTTAAATTATTTTTGAAATTTTTTTAAAACTCCTCAATATCTTTTTTAATAAGTAGAATTTTTCATAGATTTTTTTCAAAATTTTGCACAATGAAAAAATTGCCTTGAAATCTTCCAGAAACTTTTCTAAAAATTTTGGAAATCTTTTGAAATGTTTAAATATGTTTTTCAATTTCATCTTAAAATCAATTGATCAAAATAAGATTTATTTCAGTATTCCCAAGAATCTTTAACAGAACACTTTTTTATTCCCTTGAAACCTTTCAAAAC
>JAABKJ010002724.1:0-27299 GCA_011634705.1 Andricus grossulariae
TGACAGAGATGGTAATAAAGCACTCTTAGTGCCGCATTGTGCCTTTGTATGTAGGTCGTTCCCGCATGAGTTGGACAACTAGATAGTATGTGCCCTAAATGATCGGGGTGTGCATGACACGCTCTGCAGCTATCATCGGTCAGTCAGGGCCGAGTGTTTCAGCAGCCTCCTCCGCTGCTTTGTACAGAAACGCTACTTTCAACTGTGTGCCTTATCACAGAGGAAACATGCTTCGCAATTTGGAGAATTCTTCAACCAATTGTCTTGGAACCACCAATAACTATGAAAAAATGGGAATCAATTATTCAGGGTTTTTACGAAAAGTGGCAACTACCTAACTGCTTCGCAGCATTGGATGGCAAACACTTAGTAATTGTAGTACGCATTTCGTATATTTTCATATAAACTCTTTAAGTTTCAGACCAGAAATTGTTTCTGAAGCTTTTGCTTTTGACATCAGCTTTCATCAGAAAATTTCTGATGGAATACCAATATCAAATTTCAATGATAACATATTATTTACTGCAAATTTGCACTAACTTCAATTTTTCGTTTAGTCACTGAATCAAATCAGTGAGAATTTCCATTCAGTCAAATATCGAGAAAGTGATCACTGATTGAAATCAGTAAAGCTTTCCACTAAAATTCTAATTTGAACCTTTATAAATTCTTTGAACAGAGATATATATTAATTTAAAACGGATATAGAATAATATTTCCTGATTCTAAAGGTCCGTTAAAAAGTCAAAGTTATTAATAAAAGCTTCATAAAGTCGTTTAACTGAGATCAATGAATTCAATTTCGATGACTAGATGCTTTTTGGGGTTCTAAGTAAAAAGATTGAAAAATATATAAATTGGGGGATAGGAAAATATAGAACTATTCTATCTCTCTCAATGGGTCACTTTGCATCTCTGAAACGCTATCTTTTTCTATCCCCAACTGTAATTATTTTCTCTCTCTTTCTCCACTTTTCGTGATCGAGGACTCTTATCTTTTTCTATCCCTCAGTCTATCTATCTATTACGCATTTCAATCTTTTTTAATCTCTTTTTCTATTTTCCGTAATTGAGTACTCTCATCATTTTCTATCCCTTAACATTAGGGAATCCATCGAAAAGTTATGGAATTTATTACAAAAATCAATTTGACGTTCATCACGTACCAGAAATATAACGTGACGTAATTTTAGATTGAAAAAGAGATAGAAAAAGATAGTCGTTGATAGATGTAGTATAGGATGAAATAGAGAAAGGGAGATTGAAAAGGATAGACGAGAATTTAGATTAACACAGATAGAAAAAGAGTTACATTAATAGATACATGATAGGATGAGATAGAGAATACGGGATGGAAGAAGATAGAAGTGAATTTAGATTGCAAAATAAATAGAAAAAGATAGACGTTGATAGATGAAGGATACGATGATATAGAGAAGAGGAGACTAAACAAGATAGACGCGAATTTAGATTGACAAAGAGATAGAAAAAGATTAACGAGAATAGATAAAGGATAGAATGAGATAGAGAAGAGCGGATTGAAAAAGATGGACGGTGATTTAGATTGACAGAGAGATAGTAAAAATTTGACGAAAATAAGCGTAGGACAGGATGAGATAAAGAAGAGCAGATTGAAAAAGATAGACGGGAATTTAGATTGACAGAGAGATAGAAAAATATTGACCTGGATAGATGAAGGATAGGATAAGATAGAAAAGAGGAGATTAAAAAAAGTAGACGGGAAATTAGATTGACAAAGAGATAGAAAAATATTGATGTGGATAAATAAAGGATAGGATGAGATGGAAAAGAGGGGATTGGAAAATATAGAAGGAAATAAAATTGACAGAGAGATAGACAAATATTGACGTGGATAGATAAAGGATAGGATGAGATAGAAAAGAGGGGATTTAAAAAAATAGACGGAAATTTAGATTGACAGAGAGATAGTAAAAGATTGAAATTGATAAGCATAGGATAGAATGAGGTAAAGAAGAGGAGATTGAAAAAGATAGACGTGAATTTAGACTGACGAATAGAGAGAAAAAGAAAGACATTGACAGATGTTTGATCCAATGAGATAGAGATAAACGTAAATTGAGATTGAAAAAGAGAGAAAAATATTGACGTGGATAGATAAAGGATTGGATGAGATAGAGAAGAGAGGATTGTAAATGATAGACAGAAATTTAGATTGGCGTTGATAAACGTAGGATATAGGATGAGATAAAGAAGAGCAGATTGAAAGAGATAGATGATAATTTTTATTGACAGTGAAATAGAAGAAGATTAACGTGGATGGATAAAGGATATGATGAGATAGAAAAGACGGTATTGAAAAAGATAGACATGAATTTAGATTGACAAAGATATATTCAAAAAGATGGAATCTTTAAAATAGTATTTTTCAAACACGCAACAACCCGACAATGACTGAAATGCATTTGATCTTACAGAATAGTAGGAAAATTTCTGGATTCTAATAAGGATCATTGAAGTTAATGAGTGAAAATAAATTGAAAGTATTTTTACATATAGTGCAATTTTTGAAATACCTAATTTTTTACGATATATCTATAGGCTCCGGCAAAATCTGGTTTATCGTTTCACAACTACAAAGGAAGTCATAGTATAGTTTTAATGGCAATGTGTGATGCGGAACAGCGATTTACCTTAGTAGACGTCGGAGCTAATGGAAGACAAAGTGATGGCGGAATATTTAAAAAGTCCAATATGGGGAAAGCTCTAGCAAACCAAACTCTTAATTTAACTCCGCCGAGGCCTTTATACGAGGGTTCTGTTCATGTGCTAGTTGTAGCTGTAGCTGATGCTGCTTTCCCTTTAGACCTCAGCATTTTAAAACCCTTTCCTGAGTGTGAAGAATTATCAATTCCTGAAGCTATTTTCAACTACCGTCTTGGAAGAGCTCGAAAATCGATAGAATGTGCTCTTGGAAGAATAGCATCTAAATGGCGTATATTCCGTAGGCCAATTTCCGCAAGAGTCTCCAAGATTGATAAAATTGCTTTGGCTGCAATATGCTTGCACAACTGGTTAATTGATGAAGACTTCGAAGACGAGCACGATCCAAATGCCTTCTATCTCCCCTCAGGAGCAGGAGAACAGTTTTTTGACCTCTCAGAGGTGGCTGTGCATGATATATTCTCAGCCAAGGACATGCGAGAAGAATTCGCGGATTATTTCGAGAGAATAAATCCTCTGCCGTGGCAGCTAAGATACGCCAGCGTATAGAAAATTAATTCAGTATACAGAGGATTACTTCTAATAAATCACTAAAATCAATGTTTAGGTTTTTGACCAGATTGCATAAATAAGCCGTTGGTAGTAATATTCGGGTTTGCGGCACAATGAATAAGGTTTCAAATTTATTTTATAATAATCAGAATTCGTATTTTTCACTAATGAAAAAATGTCCCAGATGAAAATATTCGATTGGAATTTCACGTGGAAAAATGGGTGGTATTTTGAAACAGTCAACGTGGAAATCCACATAGAACCTTAAAGGAAATTTTTCAACTGTAAAGGTATTATAAACCGTAACTGATAGGCAGAAACTGAGGTCATTGTTCTATTTCAGTTACACTGCGTACATAAAAAAATTCATTCCACAGGCGTAACTGCAGTTTTAAGATAAGTAGACGGAAAACAATCCATAAAGTACCACGTGACGCTTTGACTTGAGTAAGTGGTAAATTAAAAATATTTGTTATTCTCGAAGCTCTTTTTCTTTGTCATAAGCAAATGTAATTAAGTCTAAAATGAATTTTGGATGATTCTGTGTTGGTACCCTCCTTATAGCAGCCTCTACTAAATGCAGCCCCGCTACAATTTCAGAATCTTTTCTTCGATCTTGCTGCTGCTGTTGTAGCTCTTGTAGTCATAGTAGTTCTTGCTGTTGCTGTTGTTGTTGATTTTGTTGCTGTTGTTGTTGATACTGTTGTCGTTGTTGATGTTCTTGTGGCGGTTGTCGTTGTTCTTGTTGTTCTGGTTTTTGTTGTTGATGTAGTGGTGGTTGTTGTTGTTGGGGCCTAAGCCATTGATATGATTGTGTATTTGGAGGGCGTTTTACTGATGGACTATTCAAATGGGGCATAGTACGTCTAATAAATGTCGCTGTACTACCCAATTTGACGTTTGACCGTATAACTGATTTTTGTGCTGGGTTTTGTTCTGTGTAGTTCTGTTTAATTTTGCTCGTTGACGCCTTGTTCAACAGACCTGTAGTTTCAACAGAATCTAGGAGCCTGTTCATCTTATTGAGCAATAAGTCACAAGCTTCGTCATTGGGATCCTTATTTTCTGAAATGGTAATACCGCTTGTAATTCAGACGTCTTTATAATTCCAACATATTGTATTTTAGTTAGTATGTCATAACTGTTGAAAACAAAAACGTAATGCAACTCTACACAATACTTATTTATATTACCCCAGAGATAATAAATCATAGGGATTCAAAATGATAGATGAAAATTTTAAGGCCTTGAAACTTATATCGACAAGGGGATAGGAAAATATTCATGTAGATAGATGGACTGGGATAAATTATTCTCAGCCCTCCCCGACTTGTCATTATTTATATGCAACTAATTTACAATTATGTGTAGGAATATTATACTTTTAGGATTTGTTCCTCCTGGCGGTTTTGGGCTATTTAACAATGTGTCATCAGTATCACTGGGAACATTGGACTGCGTTTTATTAAAGAAATCATCAACCACATCATTATGAAATGTCTAGAGAGTTCATGAACTGCTATCGGATTGTGTAATAATCAACGGTTTCACTACCTGTCTAAAATATTTAGCCCTTTCATGAACTGCGCAAGCACCTTTAGACAGTTATGTAATAGGTCGGAGTTTCACTATCTGTATAACTATTCTAGCCATTTCATGAATATTCTAAGGTTCTGTAGAGCAGATACTGTAATATGTTTCAATGAATAACAATTTTAAGTAATCATTTTTAGGAAGTAAGCATGGGGATTTTGTAAAAAATAGATTTAATTGCAATATAAAATTTTAACTTAAAAAAAAGGTTTTTAAAATGTCAAAGGATATTATTTTCTTGGCTGAATCGAATGAAATCAAAATTTAGTTCGACAGAACTGAGTGAAAAGTATTAATTACACTGAGGCGTGTTATCAAATATTTTGTTTAAATCTTGATCCATACGTAGTGACTTATGTTTTTATAATATCAATAAACCGATTGTGAGACTGCAATTGCAATTTTTTAACTTATATTTATCGAACTTTACTACGTTTGCTTACTAAAAATGCTCCTTCATTTATTACACTATTTGCTCGACATAACGTTAGTCGTTTTATGAAATGGCTAGAATAGTTATAGAGAAATTCCGTTCTATCACATTGACTAAAGGTATTTGCGCAGTACATGAAACGACTTAAAATTTTACACAGATAATGTATAAGTGTAAAAGTGTCGAGAATTTATTCGGATATAAAATCCGATAAGATATAATATCCATGCATTTAATTAATATTTACTCTCTGTCGTCAGCCAAAATATCACGCAAGAACTCCATTTGCTCGTAGAATACGAAGGTTGATGCATGTTTTCTTCCTGAACCACTTTTTTTAACGTTGCTTCGGTGGTTAAAATGCGTCTACGTAACTTTTCCCACTCATTTTTCGCAACTGTTACATCAGGAATGTATTCTACATAAAATAATATATCTTCAATGAATTTATGATTATCTGTAATGTTGGATGGTGTTTTGTAGTGTATACACGGTGAGCCTGAACCAACTTCAACCTGAACTTCTTACTCAATGCAAGTTCTGTGCAGGATTTAAATCTTTGATGTTGTCTGAATATTTTAAGTGATTAATGAAAAAAATCGTTCGAGCCCTTTTCTAAAAACTCAGTTTTTGATTTTTCGAGATGTTTGTTTTGTGATAACAAATTTTCACTTCATGTACGCTTTTATACATAAAAATATGTTGCTCTATAGAAGACCCAGTTTTCGTTTGACACAAAAGTTTATAAGAACTTTTTTACTAAATATTTTATGTATAAAAGCGTACATGTAATAAAAAATTGTTATCACAAAAAATGCATCTCCAAAAATAAAAATTTGAATTTTCAAAAAAAGGGCTCGATCGATTTCTTTTCATTTTTCACTTTAAATATTCGGGCAACATCAGAGAATTAAATCCTGCAAAGAACTGGCGTTAAAGAAGAAGTTTAAGTTGAAGTTGATTGACGCTCACCGTGTATAGTATTTACATTAGTCTGCTCCAAAAAATAGAATTTCGAATATAGATTTCGGGGAAGAATTCCCTACAAGTATGAGCCAAATTAGAACGTGCCGCACAGGCCCGAAAAACAAGATTAACATCGGAAAATTTTTGTTTTCGAAAGAAAGAAATTTCATGTTTCTGGGTTTAAACGTAGCTTGCCGAAGATTAATAGTTTTTTGTTGTGGAGCCTCCAAGGAATAATTTCTGCTAATTTGCATTGAAATTTCGATGTCCCTGAAATCCACTTATCGATACCCAAATATAGCCCAAAACACTTAAATTGAACATTTTGAGCCAAATTGTCACATATAAGCTTTGTTTTTCTCTTTTTTGTCATAAATTGTTTTTATTCGACTAGTTTTCGCTAGTTTAAATAATGTTTTCCCCTGCTAACTGATTGAAAAAAACTTCTTTTACGTTCAATTGAACAACTGGTCATTTATAGGAAAACTGATCTTTGTTTTAAGAATTTACCTATTGTTTAAACGGTGAATTATTATTTACTTGTAACTTTTTCTTAAAGAGAGGTGAGAAACTCTTGTTTTTTATTATTTTTTTTAACTTTTTGGCTTATTATTAAATAGTTACGTCACTCAGATATTACTACCCTATTATGCAACAAATTCGTATTTGTTTAAATAATTTTATTCTAAAATAAATGTTTTAAATTTATCTTTTTCTATAATTGATGCAGTGAATTGTCACTCTTAAGAGCAATATTTTTTGTTGAAACCATTATCAAATTGTTTAAAAAATGTATTTCAGATTAATTATAAATTTTTATAGAAATTATATTTGAAAAATAGGATTTTTTTAAATATGATTAAATGTGTCGCTTATTGTTAATGAATATTTGTTTGAATAATTTATTAATGTTGATCATTAAAAATTAAAAGGAAAATTGATAATAAAAAAATTACTCTCAGTTTCCATAAGACTAATACTCATCAATTTGCAAGGGTGATTTAAAGGAAAAAATTAAAGAAATAATTTCAAAATAACAAAATTTAACGTAATTTCAATAGTTATGATTTTCGACCAGTCTAATGTACATTTTAACATACAATTATGTATGTTTTTTTCTAGATAGCTCAGGTTTAAATATTACAGTTACTTCGGTTCTTAAAAAGTCTAAATAATTCCTCCCTAAATCAATAATTTCAATTTATTAGGTAATATTATTATATAGGATTACCTTCGCTATTTATTTCCTCCACTACTTCTCCTCACAACTTAAAAATCTCTTGCCTAGCAATATATTTCTTTTTTTCGTCCTTCCCAAATTTCCACAAATTTTCTCGAATCAAAACTGCATTGATCAGGGATTCCTTGACTTGCGCTGGTATAGCTTTCGTCTTCTTTTTCCCTTCCTTAATTTTTCTGCTACGGGGGCAGCTTCTTCTTCGTCATAATCTTCTTCTTCCTCTTCATCGTAGTTAATAACAGCCTCGTCCTCTAAATCTCATTCCATTTACGAGATACATTATATTCATTCCAATTTTAAACTTAAAAAAAAAAGTTGGATATCTGAGATTATCGAAACCCGTGGATTCTGAATTTCTAACTTTTGCAGCGGTAATTTCAAAATTTTACAAATTTTAATTTATAATTTTTAATCCCTTTCAGCTGGTCTACTTGGCAGCCTAGGCGCAAGTATAAAGGGAACTTCTGCAGGCATTTAAATCTGAAATCTAAGTAACTTTAAACGAGCAGCACTGAAACGCACTGGGCAATGCCGTTTCAGTGCCGTTCAATGGGCAGGGTAGTCTAGCTGATCTTTCTTATTCGAATATGTCTTTCTATATCAAATATTCATTTAAAATATTGAGATATATAGGATTGATAAGAATTAAAGAATGGTTTTAAAAGAAAACAATTTATAAAAGTAGATCTGATAGTTTAATGAAATAGCAGGATGTTATTTTATTTATTTCCATTTATATTTTGAATTTTCCCGCCCTAATGTTTGAAACTTTGGAAGCCTTGAAACGTTTCCAAGGTTTCATGAAACACAGTGAAACACAGTGTAGCTCTCGCTGATTGGCTCAGTTTTCTTATACATATACCATGATCAAAGAATACACGGTCTAGTCTTAAGCTCTCCTAGTTTCGTCCCCACTCGCGCTCTACCACAGCCAGCCATTTGATTACCATAGCAACCGTTAGCGTCTCGGTCTTCGCTCAAAAGATTTGAAATCATGAATTATGGCTATATTGTAAATCAATGTCAATACCTGCGAAAATTCTCAATATTCAAATGACGTGGAAGAAGCGGACACTGCTGACGCTATCCGTTTGTCCAAGTGCAACATGTTCAGATGAACTTTGTGAAAATTGGAGTGGAGTTTGTATCGAAAATACAAGTTTTAAAGTGAATATAACGTGGCAATCCGGCAAGGATAAATATTTTTGTGTATGATAAAATTGTATTATACATATTGGTAAGCATACTTTAATAATGTATGAAGTAGCTGTAATTTTAAACATAACCTCATACGTTAGTTTCCACATTTTTGCTATATGAATATATAACTAACTGTGTTACAATGATGCAGAGAAAGTTTTGAATAGGAAAGAAATAAGTTATTAACGGCTTTTTTGTTAAAAAATTAAGATTGCCCGTATATATGTCTAATTTTTTTTTACATATTTTCCGTGGATTATATCTCTGATTATCGATTGTAAATAATGTAAAATATGCGTTTTTCAAGTCAGCGCATGTTTTATTAACAGCGAAGAAAGTATAATACTCGTATAAAAAGAGCGTTATTTTAGTTTGTTTTTTCACACTATTTTATACAGTGCGAAATTAAATTAGAAATATTTCTTCGCGAGATATTTTGCTGAAAAATGAAGGGCACAATTAAAAAAAAAGAGTCAACAAATTATTTAGATCAAGTCAAATATCAAACTTTTACAAAAGTGGAATAGTTAAATTATCAACGAAGAAGATTGATTTCTACATGACATTTCAACTAGAAATAATTAATTGTCAACCAATAGTTGAATTGTAAGTTATAAAAATAATTTTCAACCAAACAGATGAATTTGCAACTAAATGATAGAATATTCAATTCGAATACTTACGTTATTAGGTAAACAAAAAATCTAGAACCAAACAACAAAACTAATTTCCAGAAAAATTGTTACATTTCCAAACGGAACAATAGTCGGCTGAAATAATGAATAGCCAGCATGAATAGTTGCATTTTAAACAAAAAACATGCATTTTCAACTAAAATTATGAATCTCCAACTCAAAAAATGAAATTTTGATCCTACAAGATTAATTTTCGTCTACAAAGACGATTTTCCTATTAAAAAATATCAACCTTCAGCCAAAAAAAGGAATAGTTAACAAAACATAATTTTCGAAAAAATAATCACACTTTCGAACAAAGTGATGCATTTTCAAGTGGAATGATGAATCCTCAAATTTTAAACCAAAAATATGAATTTTCAACTGGAATAGTGAACCATTAAGTAGAATAATTGAATTTCCAACCAGAAAGATGAATTTTCAACTAGAATAGTGAATCTTTAAGTAGTCTAATTGAATTTTCAACCAAAAAGAGGAATTTTTAACCACGAAGGTTTATTCGCATAAAACACACGGGGATGGGCAGTGCAATTAATTCAATTTTGACCTTTTTTCTTCCTCCGGGTGGTTGCCAAACTCGCGGAAAAGTCGCCTATTTATGGAAATTTAGATTATGAATTTTTCTCAATTAGTCTCTTCCTATCGTGAAGTCTGCTTTGTAACTTGGTTTAAACTGCAAACATTATTAATTACACAATTAATATAGTCTCAAACTGAAATAGCATAAAAGTAAACAAATCTTCGAAAATATTTGAATATATTATACTTTGCAAAACTTGTATTTTCATTTAATTATTATATATCGTAAATTCATTATTTCATACGAATATAAGATGTGAATATGTTTCTTTATATACAATGAGATTTTTTTTAGCATTTACGTGCATGTATACACGAATTATAAAAACTGATATTATTATAATACAGACTATGATATCGATATTTTGCATTTATTCATTTGTGCTTTGAACCCAAGAACAAACTTCTTTTTTCTTTTTAGGCAATGTTACATCATTTCATTTGCGTTGAAAGGTAAAATTCTGCAGGTGCATTGAGAGGTTACGTTATCCATATTTCTTCTACATTACAAGGATATGAAGTTATATATTGTTTGATATTTTATATTATCTATGGCACAAATTAGATTATTTTCAAATTAATTTGATTGATTTATAAACTGTACAATTTCTTTATCTTTTACTTGAAATCTTCGCTCATGGCATTGACGTCATTTCAAATATATGTCATTCTCGCGCGCTCACATATCTAATATGGCTGGGTGTGGTAGAATTGCTTCCCATTGGTTAACTTTTTTTTAGTGGCGTGTGGCTAGAATGTATAGACCTTTTCATTTAAGAGCGGAAGCTTAACTGCCGCCATGATACTGAGCGGGCATTTAAAGGTTTCGGATATATTTTCGTTAAAATGTAAACTGTGATACCAAATTTTTATGTAAAATTGAATGAAAAAGATGTGTTACGTGCTAAATTACAGCATAAAAAGGTGGACGAAAACACTATTTGCCATTTGAAAATAAGGTGGTTGAAGTGCAGAGAAAAATATACCAAAGGGAAAAAGCAAGGACTTGTTGACCGGTATGTAGAATACAGGTTATGCTTACATCTTGTAGATCTTGTATAGTCGTATATTTGGAATAGTAGAAAAATAGTGTTTTACATAAATGTGAAATTATCTATATTGAAAAAAATATAAAAAAAGGTTCATGAAGCATTTTCAAATAAATGCCGTTGAAAATTAATTAATAGCTTTCATAAGTGGGTTGTTAGTTTTGAAATTCATGTAGCTCGAAAAATACAAACAAAAAATATTCTATTACAAAAAGTGGCATTTCTTGCTGACTCTTACTTTTAACGGGGTTGGGAAACTTTTCAGATGAACCACTTTCTCCCACGAAACGCAATGGGCAAATATGAGTGTCTTTTGTTAATTGATTTCACTAATTTAATAGGATTTCAGAGGATTTAAAAATTTTCAATTGATTATAAAAGATTTTAAATGGATTTATATATTGTAGGAAAATATTTGAAAGAATTTCATAAGCTTCCAAGGAAGATGTTATCTATTTTAATAATTTGCAGGAATTTTAAAGGACTGGGCATATTTTAGGGCATTTGAAAGAGATGTCAATAATTGCAATGAATGACAAAAGATTTTAAAGGATTTCAATAGTTTCAGATAATTTCAAAAGAATGCAAGGCATTTTCAAAAGATTCACATAAGAGTTCAATACATTTTTAGAGGATTTGAAAATTCTTAGAGTATTTCAAAATATTCCAAGGAATTTTCTATTGATTTCAATAATTTAATTGATATCAGATCATTTAAAATGTTTTAGGGTATTTTAACAGATTCTGAGGAATTTTCAATTGATTTCAGAGGATTTAAAAAATATCAAGTGATTTAAAAAAAATTTTAACTGAATACATATTTTAGGAAAATATTTTAGACAATTTCAGAAGATTCCAAGACATTTTTTTTGTTATTTCAATAATTTGAAGAAATTTTAAAGGATTCGACATATTGTAGTGTACTTTAAAGAAATCCAAGGCATTCCAAAGAGATGTCAATAATTTCAAGGAATTTTAAAAGATTTTAAAGGGCTTAAAATATTTAAGGAAATTTTGAAGGATTTCAAAAAAAATTTTTTTTATTTATTTCGACAATTTAAAGGAATTTTTCAAGATTAAGAATACTTTAGGGTATTTCAAAAGAATACAAGGTATTTTCAAGAGATTTCAACAATTAGGAGGAATTTCACAAAGATTAGAGGATTTAAAAACTTTTAGAGATTTCTTATAGATTCCAAGGATTTTTCATTTGATTTTTTCAGTCATTTAATTGATTTCAGAGGATTTGACATATTCTAGAGTAATTTTAAAGATTGCAATGTATTTTCGAAAGCTTTAATATGTTTTAACTGATTTTTAAAGTTTTAAAAGGTCTTGAAATATTTTAGGCTGTTTTTAAAATTTTCATTTGATTTTAAAGAGATTAAAAAATCTCAAGAATCCAAGGAATTTTCAATTGATTTCAATAATTAATTTCAGAAAATTTGATATATTTTTGAGTATTTTAAAACATACCAAGGCATTTTCGAAAGCTTTCAAAAGTTTCAACTTTCAAGTAATTTAAAAATATTTCAAATAAATATTTAAGGAATTTGAAAAGACTCCAAGGCATTTCAATAATTTGAACGAATTTCAAAAAATTGTAAAGGATTTGAGAACTTTTAGAATATTTTAAAAGACGCAAAGACTTTCTCAAAAGCTTAAAAAAGTTTCAAGTGATTTTTTTCATTTCAATGATTTAAAAGAATTTCAAACGATTAAAAACATTTTAGGATGTTTTTAAAAATTGCAAGGGATTTTGAAGAACTGACAAAAATTCAAGGAATTTTAAAATATTTTGAAGGAAATAAAATATCTTAGGATATTTTTAAAGATCCTGAGAATTTTTGATTGATTTCAGTAATTTAATGTCACTCATAGGATTTGAATTATTTTATGGTATTCTAAAAGATTCTAAGGCATTTTCAAGAGCTTTAAAATGTTTCAACTGGTTTCAAAAGATTTCAAAGGATTTGAAAACATAAGGAGTATTTCAAAAGAGTATGAGGAATATTTAATTGGTTTTACAGGATTTGAAATATATAAGAGTATAAAATTTCTGAAATATAGATCGATTTTATAGGACCTATGCCAGGCTTTTGGGTATATTAAAAGATTCCAATTTTCAATTGATTTCGGTAACCTGATAGGATTTGGAATGATTTAAAATATTTGAGGATATTTCAGAAGATTCCGAAGCACTTTCAAGAGATTAAGAAATTTTACGATATTCTAAAAGATTTTAAAGTTGTTGAAATATCTTAGGGTATTTGAAAAAGATTTCAGTAATATGAAGTGATTCAGTTCTTCCTCTTTTTTTCTTTGTCATTTATTTAATGAGCCTCACAAGGCATTTTGATAAATTTGTTTTCTCGTGTTATTGACAATTGTAAAATATTATTAAATCATTCAGGAATTTACAATAGTAAAAAAAAGTATAAGGTCATAAACAAACTAGCATAATTGATCAATAATCATCGTATAAGATTCGTTGAAAGTATTCAAATCCGAAATAAGATTCATGCTTTTGCATCCTACCTTCTTAATAAAAACCATTTCATAGAAATAGCGTTTATAATCATTAGGTTGCTCGTGCAGAATTTCAATATCATCCGATTCTATAAAATTAATATCACCTGAATGTTTATAAGTCACATGCTGACTAAATAGCTCTATGAAATTTTTCTTGAAGTCTCATATTATCTTTATATTCTTTTATTCATATTCTAAGTGGACGACTGTTTTGGCCAATATAAGGCATACCACAAGTACAAGTGATTATAAATAAAATCACAACAGTCCAAAATATTAAGTTTATCTTTTCCTAATTTAATATATTTATCAAATTTATGATAAGTTCTAAAAACAGTTTTTATGTTCTAATTGTCAAGAAGTCTATTGATATTATTAGATATTTTTCCTAAAAATGGAATAGGTATAATCTCTTTTTTAACATTAATAACCTCATTATTATTATCAGCCTCTAAAATAAGTCTATCTTTCAATTCTTTTCAATTTTCAACTCTTATCATTCTAGACTGAAATTTACTTTTGAAACAGAAGAGAATAATTCTATAAGTTTTTTAAAACTTGAAGTAATCAGAGATTCAAACACTAGTATCATCACGAATTGGTTCCGTAAAAATACTTATTCAGGTAGATTTCTTAAATTTCTATCAGATCATCCTGTGCAACATAAGATTGGTGTCCTAATATTTTTGTTGATAAACACATTAGAAAAAGGTTAAGAGATTTGGAATCTAGGGATAGACTTCTTTTAGAGGCTGATAATAATAATGAGGTTATTAATGTTAAAAGAGATAATATCTATTCCTTTTGTAGGAACAATATCTAATAATTTAAATAGACTTCTTAATATTAATATTCAGGTGATATTAATGCTATAAAATGGGATGATATTGAAATTCTACACGAGGAACCTAATTATTATAAACGCTGTTTTTCTGAAATGGTTTTTATTAAGAAGGAAGGATGCAAAAGCATGAATCTTATTTCGGATTTGAATCCTTTTAACGAACCTCATATGATGATTATTGATCAATTATGCTAGTTTGTTTATGACCTTATAGTTCTTCTTACTATTGTAATTTTCTTAATGATTTAATAATATTTTACTGTTGTCTTTTGAAGTCTCATACGAACAAATTTATTTCAATAATATTTATTATTTTTGTTCCTATTCGATTTTGAATATGTGCGCTCCTGAATTGTTGAGACTGCGCACTCCCATTACAACAGAATTGTTAGTATTGGTATTTCCACTATGGAGTTGTTGTGGTTGCTCCGATTATACTCACACGAAAATAACAGTTTTTCATAACTCATTTTAACAAATTCCCACATGATAGGTTACAAATTTAATTTTGTTTTTCAGAGGTTATTTTTCATTTCGTTTCAGGTAAAACAATTTTTCTTTTTATGTATCTTATTTCACTTCATGTGTAACATAACCTTCAAAAATGTAATACACTTAATCATTACTATTTTTAATTACAGGATAATTCTTCATACGCAAAATTATGACTCAACAATCTTTTTCATTCAAGAATTTATATTGTTTTTAATTCTTGCATATGAACGAGCAACCACAACAATCCCTACTTATCTTTATTGATTAACTCAGTCTGAACCTTTTTTAACCTGATTTTAATGGTAAGCTAATTTTTAATTTTTCAGAGCTTCTATTGCATTCTTATATAAACTTATTATTACTATTTATTTTTACTTAGCTTAGCGCCCTTCACAATTCTTTGGACCGTCGCGTCAAGTCTTCTTGTTATCGCGACCATGTGGGGCCTACAGTTGTTTAATATGTGGGGGAAGATCTCATTCGTGAACCCACACCGGCGACAGCGCTTGTCCTCCCGGTCCCCCCATCTTCTCGCTCCCTTGAGCTGCAGTACATCCAGCCTTGCACGGTGTACGAAGCGCCAGTCGGCAAACCTCGTTAAACTTCCTTTTCGTAGGAAGAGATTTGAGGTCCTGTCCACTGATGCGTACTCCTTGCCCTGGTCTTTCTTGCTCAGAAGAGAGTCAAGATAGTGGTTCTGCACTGCCACTCTGAGGCGATAGATACTCTGGGATCTCGCACCGGGTCGGATAATAACAAGACCTCCCCCTTTCCAGCCCCTATCTTTTCCCCCTTTCCAGCAATACTGAATGTTGATTTTGCCCGCTTAATTCTACCCTATGCAAAACTTTGATTGCGAGAGAGATCCCGAGAGACCGCGCTGCGACACAAGCGGTCCGCGGACGAAACTTCCGACTCCCACTCTGCGAGTCTCGAAGCACCAAACAGCCTGGTCGTGCGTCGCGCGCACTCGCAGTACCCTACGCGCGAGATTCAAAATATTTAATTTCAAGAAAATCTTTAAAATACGAAAATTCGTCTAATGGAAAGTGACAGAAAAGTAAAAATTGAGTTGGGAAAGTCATCAAAAGGGTCGGGAATTAGTTAGAAAAGGGGAAATCGTGAGATCAGGGTAAGAAATGGAGATGGAAAATTTTAAAAGGTCTAAAATAAGTTTTAAAGGGGACAAGAAAGTTAGAAAAATTTGGAAATCAGACAAAAGGGTCGGAAGTTAATTTTGACAGGTAAAAAAACATATGATTTACCCAAATTGTAAAAAAGTAAACTAGTGCGATAAGGGTTGGAAAATTGGTTTCGAAACGGGACAAAAACTTTCAAAAAATAGTTGTAAAGAGGACCAAGAAAGTCAGAAATAAGTTTGAAATGGGACAAGAAGGTCAGAAAAAATAATTTCAAACAAAAGGACCGTTACCAACCATGAGATTTCTTGGAAAATTTCTTAATGGTTTAACTTTCATATAAAAAGATTAATCCTAAGTTTTGAAGATTTCAGAACATGTCGAAAAAGAATCCGCAACATTTTAAGACATTTTTTTATTTTGCTGGATTAAAGTTTTTTTTAAGAAAACTGTGGCCGAATATTTCAACTCCCACTCTCTCTCTGCTTGATCGTCGCACACTCTCACAGTGCCGTATGCGCCAAATTCAAAACGTTTAATTTAACAAAAATCTAAAATACGAAAAATCGTCAAATCGACAGGGACAAAAATAGTAAAAATTGAGTTGACAAAGGGACCAAAATGGTCGATAATTAGTTGGAAAAGGGAAATGTCAGAAAAAAAATGTTTGAAAAAGTAAAATAGTGAGATAAAGGTTGGAACATTAGGTCTCCTCTTAATCTAATAGACCGACGGAGAGTGGCCAGTTTTTATTTGAATATTGGAAATTGATTTACTTTCAATTTCGTATTTATTTAGGTATATGAATACTAAGAAAAAGTTTTAAACATGGGAGGCATTCGCATTCTATAAAAAAATCTATTTTCCGGTCAAATTGTACAAGAAAAAATGTTAAAAAGTCAAATTGTTCACCTTGAAACGATCTACAAATTTCTTTTCATCCATTTTTTAATCAGGCGCTTAGTTCTTGTCTTAATCGTGAAGAATGTTTTTAAATCTTTTTATATTCCATCTTCTGGACAAACGACGCAAGATACGAAAAAGTGCCAATAAGTAAATCTATTCATTTTAAAATATTCATTTTTTTTAAATTTCCATAAATTTTTGGCCATTTATGGGAATTTTACCGGTAAATATGGTAAATTACCATAATTTACCCAAGATTAATTTTTTTAAATTTCCAGGAATAAATGAAAATTTTTTGTAATTTTACCAGTAAATAGTGTAAATTACCCAAAATTAATTTTTCAAAATTTCCGAAAATTTATGGAAATTTTCGGTCATTTATGGTAATTTTACAAGTGAGTATGGTAGCCTACCATAATTACGTCAATTTCATTTTTAAAAATTTCCGGAAATTTATGAAAATTTTCGGAAATTTAAGGTAATTTGATCTGTTATATATGGTTACTTTCCATAAATAACCGCAAAATTCTATTATCTGCAGCAAAAATTTCCTCAGTTTTTACGGTGAGTGGGCTGATAATAGTAAAATGCGAGTTCATAGAACTATAATTTTCATTGTTCACCTCTGACGTCACTTTTCAGTCCCTAGGGAGTAAAAAGTAGAGCTTTTGCTCCGCTTCAGAGGCGCCGAAAAGGGCTGAAATCATGCATGTCTCATAAAAAATATATTATACATTTTGGGAAATCTTTCCAAGTTTTAAAGTATTTATCATCCCTTCAAAACTTCCAAAAACCCTGAAAATCTTTCAGATAAGATTTAAAGATTTTTTCGACAATTTAAGAAACCTTTTTTAATTTTTTCAATTCTGTTCAAATTTTCTTTAAAAATTAATTCTTAAAAAAAAAGTATAGCTATTTACTATCTTCCAGAATTGTTTACAGTCGATTGCATTCGCGGGAGAATCTAATAAGGAATTTTTATAACCTTCCTTCTTGGAATCTAATAATTATTTATGTACTTGTTTGCAATTCGTATAAATCGACACAACATCAGGATTGAATTTTTGTTGTTCGCATTTCTGAAGTACTTGTTTCAGCTCTTTTTTACTCTATGTGCATTGTGCTTCAAACCATGGCTTCGAACGACTCGCTTTTTTAGTCGGTTTTACAGTCATGTTAAGTTTTGTCACTGTCTCTTTCATTGCATTAATTAAATTGTTCGAAAGGTCATCTATCGACAACATTGCAGAGTTCATATTTGGAGGGTACTGAATAATTTCTTTAAATTTATCAGCAAATTCATTATTCCACTTTAAAAAGGGATGCTTGAATGTTTCGCATAATTTAAAGTCGAGTGATCTAATAACATCAACGCTATAGGAAAATGATCCGATCGAGTTGGAACTCTCAGCAGTCTCAGCAATTGGAAATCCTCTATTGACTGAATTCCCACACTATTAGACCAGGCAAAATCTATAATTGAAGAACTATTTTCTCTTAGGAACGTCCACTGAGCTGGGCAGTTGCTTTAAGTTCTGCCATTCAGGACAAAAACCCCTATTTTTTTCAAAGCTCTCCACCATTTGTTTCCTTCTTTTGTCCAGTTCAGGGGCCAGAATTTTTCTTACGTCATACAAATTTAAATTGTTACAGAGAGGTTCCTCCTCCAATTGATTTATTTCTCCAATTTTACCGTTAAAATCCCCTCCCACAATTATCGTCTATTCTGGGTATTTCATTGACAGGACAAAGATTATTTCATTTATATTGCACAGAAAATTTTAAAATTAGAGTTAGGGCTAGAGTATATTGATCCAATAACTATATTGAAACTATTACCTTCGAGTTTAACAAAAATGTAATCCGCTGCCGCACATATCGTTTCCATTTTATATTTGTTTGGCTTGTTCATGATGAGCGAACCCCCCTTTGCTCTTCCTTTTGTGGATTCTCTCGTAGCTGCATTGTGGACAACTTGACAATCGGCGTTACGTTGAGAATACGTAATTTGAGGTGATAGATATCATCTAGATTATTAAATCCCCTTGCATTCTAAAATATAACTCGATTTACAGGTACTGTTAACGAACCGTTTATGAACTTGGCATCCTTTTGAAGTTTTCTCTTCCCGGCGTTTCCTTTAAAAAAGCTTTGATTGAATTTCCTGTTTGAGTATGTTTGATTTTTCTATTGAGATCTGTACAGGAAGAATGTGATTTTGGAGGGTGTCCGCTTGCCTTTTTCTTGCTAGCAGTAGAGCTTAAAGAAGAAGTTGAGATGCCCCGATCAGACTGATATACATCCTCACTCTTCTCTCCACAATCTTCGCGGCTAAGGATACATCAAAATACTGATTATCCATGAATAGTCGGGTTCCTTTGATCGTTGAGGACTTCCCAAGGCTCTCCACCTTTTGTCGGTAATCTCGAAGCTTCTTTGCATATTTCTCTTTGTTCGTGAGTAAAATCATTTGCGAAAGATAACTTCAGTGAGCGCAGATTTGTACCATTTCTAAATATCTGATATTTAAATCTCGAATTCGTAAATGTAACTAGAACACGTGTTGTTTCCTCTTTTTTCCAAGCCTAGTCAGAAGTATTCCCGTTGTTAATCGAATCTTCTTTCACATTGTAGAGAAAAATATTACTAGATCTTTCTTTATATCTAAAAATTCTATCTTTTTTTCAAGAAAAATAATTTTTTCTTCGAATGCTTTGTTCTTCTCTTCGAAAAGGTGACATCTGCTTTTGTATATTTTGAGTTCTTCAAAGATCTTTTCATCCGAGCTCTTTAAGCCTTTAGTATCTTCAGTCATTTGCTGAACATTTGCTCCTGTGGATTTTACATTCTCTTGAACTGATGTTAAGAGAGATTTTAGCTCTTCGTTGGTCGTCATAACTACCGAATTAACTCTCACTTTACACTTAAAACACACAAAATACGAATAAGCTACGTAAGCTCTCAGAAAGGGGTGACAGGGAGCGACCGAGAAACAGTTCCGACCAGCTCGGAGGCTAGTACTGTAATGATTATAAAATCAGTAAAATACATACATAAAATTAAAAATTAAATTTTTTTTTGAACAAATTATAAAATTGTCTTTAATTCTTTTTGACTTTCGCGATAAAGAAAATTGTCCATTACACCGTACTGTAATGCTCGATACGGAAAGGCAGCCTCCATTCCCCTCTTTAGAAAAGGGTGGCGTGCCACCCGCTTTGCGTTCAAGCAAAACTTGCTTCCACTTTTGACACAATTTCTTTGGAGATATATAGTCATCCCCCCAACAAGCATTGTGTTGTAAGGAATCATCTAGTAGGTGTCAGGCGCCAAATAGAGAAATTGCAGCAAAACCACCTAGAACATAAAATAAAAAAGTATAAATTAATTAAATGATTACAAAAAATATGAAAGCAGACATTATCAATGTATGTATGATATACTTTACCTCTTCGATTATCCCGTTTGCCACCTTCCATTTACGCACTTTCACAATGAAAGCATTGTCAGTTCCTCCATTCATAAATTCCCGGATCTGAGTGAAGAGATTTTCCCTTTTAAAATCTGGATCCAATAACAACTCTTTGGAAATCCTGATGTCGTCGCCATTATTCAAATTGAAATATTCCGGTGCAACATATTTCCATATACTTTTCTGGCGAAAATCGACACATGTCTCAGGATCAATCCAAAACAAAATAAATAAATGATATTTTTTTATATATTTATCAAACATTTTTCAAAAATAAAAATAAATACACTAGAAAACCTACACTATAGCCATCGTAAAAGTTACCAAAACCTGTTTAATAAAAATTAAAATCCTTTTATCTTATACACTATCGGATAAAATTTCTGGTGTAAATTTTAAATACAATTTTCATATTTATCATTAAGTTATAAAAGATATATTCAGATAGATCATTTCCTTTATTTAAAAAACATTTTATGTGAATGTAAGTCAAAATTGAGTTTGAAGAATTACACAAGTATACTCAGACCATTTTGGAATCCCTTCTATTGTTACACAGAAATGATTCCAACACCGGAAATTCCATCAATCGCGCATACAGGACATAATGACGAAAATTATATTGACGAGATTTATCCAAAAAACCATCCACAAAGACACAAATATTTAATAAAGTACTCATGCTATATGTTATCACCAAATATAATAGGAATGTTAATTAATATGTATAAATCGATGAGACTTTGTATTGATTGTTTTAGTAATTATCCAGCGACTTTACCACAAGTTTATGAATTTAAAACAACATGGAGCTCACTAGCTAGACCAGAAATGATTTTAACAATGTGTTCCGAATTTAGAATACAGTTAATATATCCTCGATGTCTTGCAAGTATGTATTCGGATCGCACAGAAGAATACGCAGATCAAAATGTGTGTTTTTTGCTTGGGTATGAAATAGAAGTACGAAATAATTATCAACGCCCAATCAGTCGCGATCTTGATCACTTTATATATATATAACTTCAATATGAAACACTTCCACAATATTACATAAAAAATCCATTGTATTAATAATCTCGTGCATGTAAAACCTTATAGCATCTGTTTTACTCACGATTTTCAAAAAATGATATGAAGCAATATTATCCCAAAATTGTCAAAGATAAACTATGTAACTAAACAAGGAAGACCCTGTGAGAAGAAACTCAAATTAGTACCTTCTCACACAACGTAAATGCAGAAACTTACATATATTTTCGAAATAATCAAATAAATTTATTCTTCTGAACAACAATATATATATATATATATATATATATATATATCCAAAAAACTTGAGTGATTAAACAGAGAAAGCGATCTAATAAGATAATCTTGACACACTGTAGTTTGAAACCGGTGTGTCGTCGTTGAAATAATAGCATCAATTATCCGATAATTAGACTTGAACTATAATAGACAATCACTTGTACTGACAATTAGTTCAGGCTATAGGAAATAGATCCTATTATCATGGAGGGATTAAAGCCTCTCAAAGTCCTCGGTGGAGGAGGAGCTGACAGAGCCCCCACACCTGAGGCAGCAGCACAAGTTGGTGGTGGGGACAATCCTGCTCCCCCACCACAACAGCCTCCCCCGCCACCTGGCGCCGGAGACCAGTTGAGTGGTAACCCTCCTGGCTCCCGCGATCTGGGACCCACCCCTGCCAAGCAGCAAGCGATGGCCTCTCCCTCTTTGAAATCCCGCTTGCGCAGCTCTCGTTCCAAGAGCGCATCGACCCTGCCCTCCTACCCTGGAACGAGTAAGTTCGGCTCTAACACAGTTGAGTCCGAGCATGTTGCCCCCCCAGTTCACCGGACTGAAGCAGGACGGAACTACCAAGCCGACCCTCTATTCACAAACTTAAATAGATTGGTTCGGCGAGGTGACGCCCGCGCCCAATATGACGCCGTCCAACATGGGGTTGTGTTTTCCTCAACCCCAATGCGTAGAAGCCCTAATTTTGGGGTACACCCTGAAGCCGCCGTCACAATGGTGATAGGCGGCTATCAGGTCGAAAATGCCCTAGTTGTCCGTACAGACATAGAGTTTGGCCCGTCCATAGTGATAAGCGTTGTTGATGCCACAGCTCTAACTCCCTACAGTACGGCAGGGGTGATCACATACAGAACGATAGGATCGGCTATCAACCCGATCTTTCAGAATCAATCAGTATCCAGATCTATGTCTGGCTACTTCCTGCAAGGCACACAGAGATATGACAACACCCTGCTATACATGAAAGGCGCTTTCCTCGCTCTCCAAGGAGCTAGAGTGGAGCAAGAGGGAATAGCAGTTGTTTATCCTCCCTTCCCTGTCCAAAATGTGCCTGTAGTGCATATAAACATTGATGACGCGGCACCAAATTTCGCAGACTTGATAGGCAATGAGGTTACAGAAAGCAGCTTCGTGGTCATCGTAAACCGAGACTTTCGCCTTCGCGACCTCGACATCATCTATTGGCTAGCCTGCCCTGGCAGAAGACGTGCCCCAGCTGCCGTCCCCCAGCTCGCCAATTTCGCATTACATTTCCCTGCCATACGCTTCTGTGTGCTGAGGAAAGGAGGAGACCAGCCCGCCCCTCCCCCGGCTGGCAATGTCACGCCTGCACGTCTATGGTTATTCCTGCAGAACTTTGCCTTAACGCGTGCCGAGAGAGACTATTTTGTCGCAGGGGTGTATGAAGCTGCATTGTTGGTAAATGGGAACTTTTTCCTTGTACAGCAGGGTGACCCTGTACCAAACATACTTCCTGGCCGCCCTGACACTGATGACCATAATCAACTTTTGCGCATCAAAGGTCCCGATGATATCCCCATTGAAGCAATTCGCTATCGGTGGGTTTGCTTTGTTTCCCCATCTCTCGAGGGTACCGGTGAGATACGTCTCCCAGCGCCTCGGGAATACAATTTCCTACATCGATGCATAGGTATTGTGCGAACGGAAGAAACTAAATTCCTTAATGACTACGTGTCATTCGGACACGGTAGTATGGCCGAGAAGCTCCTATACACCGCTGTCTTTTCAGGTTTTCTTACCCTGTTTACGACCACTGTGCTGCACGCATTCAACTTTAAGGGTGCGGACATACAGATGCTTGCCAATGTTAATCCTGCCACCCCACCCATGTTAATTATGGTGGCTGACACGTACGGGTTCTTCCGCAATGCAACCGGCACGGCTTCGACTACGGCTTTCGTGTTTTTACAAGCTGCCACAGTTCTCACCAGGCACATAGGAGGTGAGATACCTCTTACCATGTTCAGCACTCGAAGCTGGAATTTGCCCGTCGCTGGTTGGGACTTTCCAGTCGGCCCCTTCCAACTGAGCTCACCCCACCACCCGCCCAGATTTGGCAATCCGATGGCCATCTTATCCTGGTTGGATCTCATCCCCGCAGAATGGGGTATAATAGACCAAACCGCCCGGGTCGACTTCCGGGGTGAGACCACCCTTCAAGGAGCTTTGGATGTTAGTGGATGGTATGCTACCACCGGTGAAAAGTTGTACAGAGCGAAGAGGATTGATCAGAATCCTTATGAATATATTGCTTATGGAGGCCTAGCCATGAACGCCATCAGTCAGGCATTGGAGTTGATGCTCCCAGCAGGTGAAGTTCATTTTACATATGAGCGCCATAACTGGGATGAAAGTGGGTTGACTCCGGTGACCATTTTGCCTGTTCACCCTCACCCACCCCATTGGCTACCCGAGCACCGGTTGTTTGAGCCTTGCACTGTTATCACCTTCGATTGGAATGGAGGGTATATCTTCGCTCCAATCCTCACTCGTCGGTGGGCAGGTGAAGTTTCTATCCGTTACCTCTTTTCCAGTGAACTCAGTCCTGAAACTGGTCGCGGGTATATCTTAGTACCAAGGGAAACTTTCACCGTCCAGAACAGGATTGTCTTTGCACCACCTGTCGGACTGACGCGGAGCAATGCCCAGCTACCTCCCAATGCATTACCTCCCGGCCAGAGCGTTGTACCTGGGCAAATGCAGGCATCCTCATCTGGCACTCTTACCAATGTAGCTCAGGTGCCTGGGCCTGATGGTGCTTTAAACTAAATCCCCCTGACGTGATGTCCTCCATTGGTCAGGGGAGGAGGGGAAAGAAGAGGTCTCGTACTATCGAGCCCCGCAATTATGATCTGCCCCTCGTTGTTGTCACCCATTACTCAAATCACTTCGGGTGCATAGAGGAGGACGTAATTTCCTACTTTAAGTATTATCCAAATCAAAGTCTGAACCCAGTACCTGCCAAATTCACCAGTCGTTATAACTGGGTGGGTTATGTGATAGACTTGCCCCGTTTCAAGGCAATGTTCTCAAGATTTAGAATTAAGTCTAGGTATAGAATACTCAAAAGCCTCTTTACTATGGTAACCAATAGTCCTAGTTACCTCGGAAAACTGCAGTATTTGGACTTCCTGTCCTGCTTGATACCTGAATACATCTGCACTGACACTATTAGCGGCGTCAACATGGCTAAAACATTCCATTCTGATATTTGTATGATTACCAGCAAGACAAAGAAGTTTGGTCTGAATTATCTCAACATACTCCTCAGTCTACGTCAGACGGACAAGAATAAAGGAGGCTTCCCACTGTGCGAGGAAGGGTGGTTCAACCTTGGGCTATCTCAGAGGGTGGGTCTAGCTGCTACTTGCCTTCTTGTCGCATATGAAACTACTGATGCCAATAGGGTGCAAATCATCGACTGCACCATAGACAATGTTCAGGCAGGCAGGCCATGGTATTTGGGACCTGCACAGGAAACTGAATATTTCGATGAATTTATTCAATTGCCTGATTTCGTCGTAGCTGGGAATCTTAGGACGTATGATGATGTTGAACGACTGGGCATAACACAATTGTGGCGCCGGACAATTACTTTCTCCCCCCTACTCGAGCTATGGTCACAGGCTAGTTGGTCCTCTTTTCTTGCATTCTTGGCCAACAAGTACTCTAATCCTGACCCTACCATCAATTTATTTGGTGGCCGACTCATCCGCCGCTCAATGGGTGGCGTCCCATTTTGGACAGTTCGCGTTAGTCAGACTCCTACCAGAAAAGTTTTGAGGAAACTGTTTAAATGTTTTCCCTACACAAGCGAAGTAGACAAACGCCACATGTCAACAAATGTTAGCGCTTTGGTGCACACCTTGCTCAGTGGGAGATGGCGTGGACTGTACAACCAATGTTACCCTCTCGGTCCCCCGGTGAACAAAACCGTTGTCCTCAACAGGTTGAACCTTTTGTTCAACCTCCTCCCCCTTGGTACCTATCAGATCTTGGTGTTGGTGACTATATCCTCTCTTGCACCGGATGTGCCCCTCGACGATCCCGTATTTTCTTAGATTGAAAGACACTCTATTCTTATCCAGGACCCCTACCATTCCAGCGCTGCCTTGAAGAGCCTATCCAATTGTCTTCGCAGATGCTGTTTGACTCCTGATGGAGAGAAGATTGATGACCAGCTGGTTATTAGGTATGCTTATTGGGAGCTCGCAGTTGGTAGGTCTCGTATGGTCTCGGATTGGCAAGAGGAGCGGCGTAATAGGTGCACTCAGACATACCACATCCATTCCAAAATAGATGATAATGGTTATATGAAATGGAGGAAAGACAGCGTTGCCTTCACCGACAGAGAACAAGAATTCTATGATATGTACCGTGAAGAAGCACAAAACATACTTGAACAAGTGATTCCAAAGAAGGTCAATGGAGAGAAGATGTGGGAATTCTTCCAGCGACGCAGTGAATGGATGACCTCTGGCAGTAGCGCAGGCGAGAGCATAATTTTAGATGAGAAGACCCACAAAGTTAATAAGCGTGGCTGGGCTGAAACCATCACACTGGAGAAGTACATAGCCCACATTAAGGCCCTACCCCCCCGAGAAGAGGCCGTCGGATCCGAGAAATTCGAGAATGGTAAGGGTAGGTCCATTTATGGAACAAAGGCTGACCACTATATGATCTCTTCCTATGCCACCCGAGGTTTCGAGGAAAACCTCCAAGTTGTGGAAGGGTTGGAGAAGGGTATGATTGGAGCCGCAATGTGGGGGGCTGAGGCTCAGAGAGCGCGTATATCTGGTGACAGTGCTCAACACCTGACTATGCTGGATTACAGCGATTTCAATATCCAGCATACCCCTGAAGCTCAAGCCATCCTTTATGACGTCTGTGCCAATATTGGTGAATCAAGAGGAGCGCCCAACGATTGGGTTTGGGCTCACAAGTGGTTATCTAGATCTAAATATAACATGCAGGTCACTTTCCCTCACCTCCCCTCTCCAGATAACCAAAACACTTTTCATGTGAAGCAAGGCATGTTCTCCGGAACACGCTCCACTGACTTGATTAACACCCTAAGCAACCTAGTCTACTTCAGAATTGCAAAGAAGCTGGCTATCAAATTATTCGGCGAAATACCTTCCGACCTCTATCATGTCCATCAAGGCGATGACGTTTGGATTAGTAGTAAAAGTCCGCTATGGGCTGCGATTATATTCTTGATCATGAATCAAATGGGGTTCGTGTTTAATTCTAAGAAGCAGATGTTTGGTAACGGAAGGGGTGAATTTCTGCGCGTGTTGAGTTCCCACGGCAGTGCTTATGGGTACACGGGCCGCGCACTAGTCAACTTGTTCTTGCGGCCAATCCAAAACCCGGTCAGTTTGCTACCCATGGAGCACCTTTCCTCAATCACCAACTCGCTCACTACTCTATCTCGTCGCCGTTTGCCCCCTGTAATGCTCTTTGCTTTGCACCACGATCCCTTCGGTTCGGTTTTGATTCCTCAGGAATCGAGCCGAAGGGCCTATGACAAAGCCACCGAACGCGTCCTCGGGTTGCG
>JAABKJ010002725.1:0-14841 GCA_011634705.1 Andricus grossulariae
AAGACAGCATGAAAAACTACAATTTTTCAAGACCCAGCTTCATGGTTACCTGCCATGCCAGAGAGTCTAAGAACCAGCGACACTGGACCTTGCGTCATTGCGGATATTAATGAAAAAATTAGAAATGATCGTCTGCATGTAGGGTAATAACGAACCGCTATGCTGACCAAGCAAATCCTGAACCCACGTACCTTAACTAATTATTTGAAAAATTAATTTTCCCTCAAAATTGGCATGATCGCGGAATTAAAAAAGAAACTAAATCACGAATAAATATGTGTACCTTGAAAATTTGTTGCTTGCTAATTTTAAAGGAAAATTAATTTTTCAATAATTAATTAAGGCACTTGGGTTCAGGATTTGCTTGGTCAGCACAGCGGTTCGTAATTATCCTACATGAAAACTATCATTTCTAATTTTTTATCAATATCCGCGATGACGCAAGGTCCAGTGCCGCTCGCTCTTAGACTAAGAGGAAGAGGATCTGCTTGGTTCTGTTAATAAGTGAACCTAAAGACAGCATGAAAAACTACAATTTTTCAAGACCCAGCTTCATGGTTACCTGCCATGCCAGAGAGTCTAAGAACCAGTGAAACTGGGCCTTGCATCATTGCGGATATTGATAAAAAAAATTAGGAATGATCGTCTGCATGTAGGATAATAACGAACCGCTATGCTGACCAAGCAAATCCTGAACCCACGTACCTTAACTAATTATTTGAAAAATTAAATTTCCCTCAAAATTAGCATGATGGCGGAATTAAAAAAGAAGATAAATCACGAATGAATATTTGTACTTTAAAAATTCTTTGCTTGCTAATCTTAAGGGAAAGTTAATTTTTCAATAATTAAGTAGGGTACGTGGGTTCAGGATTTGCTTGGTCAGCATGGCGGTTCGTTATTACCCTACATATAAACTACCATTCCTAATTTTTTTATCAATATCCGCGATGACGCAAGGTCCAGTGTCGCTGGCTCTTAGACTAAAAGAAAGTGCACTTGCATAAATACAGATATACCACCTGCCTTTTAAGTGTTTTTTTTTCTTTCAAGAAGAAGAGAATTTTGTCTACTTTTCTACCAAAACAGATGAACTTTCAATTAAAAAAAGACGAATTTTGAATTCAAAATTATGAATATTCTATCCGGCAAGAAAAGTTTTCAAGGAAATAGTTGAATTTTGAACAAAGTAATCAAATTATTAACAAAATAGTTAAATTTTCAACAAAATAGTTGAATTTCTTACTCAAATGACGAAACGCCGGGCACCAAAATTTTGAATAAACAACAGTTCAATTCGATCACACGAGATGAGTTTTCAACAAAATAGTTGGCTTCAAACAATGTGATTAATTTTTAACCAAACAGTTGCATTTTTAATTGAAAAAGGTAACATTTATACAAAAAGAGATGTATTTTCTAACCAAACAGACGAATTTTAGACAAAAGAGTTGAATTTTTATCCAGGAAAGATTTTTCAGCCAAGAGAGAAAACAAATTTCAAAGAAATTGTTGAATTTCCAAACCAAAAATGCGAATTTTTTATGATGCATTTGAATTTTCAACCCTAAAATTTGAATTTTGAATTGACAAGTTGATTTTTATCCGAATAGTTAAATTTTCAATAAAGGGAATTAATTTTCTACCAAAAAGACGGATTTACAACAAAATACTTACATTTTCATCCAAATTGTCGAGTTTTTAACTAAAATGATATCTTTTGAACCTATAATGAAATAGCTACATTTTAGGATAAAAAAATTAATTTTACAAAAAAAAAACGAATTTCCAACAAACTAGATAAAATTTCAAATATATAGTTTATTTTTTGACCAAATAGTTTAACTTTCTATCACACTATCAGAATTTCGAAGCAGAAACATGAATTAAAAAAAAAAGTTAATTTTGAAGCACACAGTTTAATTTTCTACTTAATTGTTGAATGTTTAAGCCAAAAGGACAATCTTTTTACAAAACTTTCGAATTTTCAATTCGAAAATATCAATTTTCCAAAAAAAGGTAATTTTTGACCAAATAGTTGAATTTTCAACTAAAATTACAAATATTCAAGAAAAAATAAATAATTTTTTACATAATTGTGTAATCTTTAAACAAATAGTAGAAGTTTTAACCAAAAAAGATGAATTTTGATACAAAATAGATGAATTTATAACCAAATATTTTAATTTTCAATGGAATTTTCAGCCTATTAGTTAAATTTTTAATCTGAAAGTTTAATTTTCTAACGAAACAGGAAAATTTTCAACAAAAAATGAAATAATTTAATTTTAAGTTAGAGAAATAAGTTTCTAATAAAATAAAATAAATTTTCAACGAAGTAGTTAGATTTTCAACGAAACAGGTTAAATGTCTATTAAAAAAATGTCGATAAAAAATGGAATAGTTAAATTTTTGTATAACAAAATTAATGTTCGATAAAAAAACTAATTTTTAACCAGCAAAAATGAAATTTCAACCAAAAAGATTAATTTTCTACCAAAGAAGAATAATTTTAACAGAATACATGAATTTTCAACTCAATATGTCAATTTTTATCAGAATTTCTAACCCAATAGTTTAATTTTTAGCCAAAGATGTTAATTTTATACCAAAAAAAAGATAAATTTGCAACAAAATAGATGACTTTTCAAATAAAATAGATAAATTTCCAACAAAAAATAGGGGAGTTTAATTTACAGTTAGAGAAATAAGTTTTTAAGCAAATAAAATTAATTTTTAACGAAATATTCAAATTTTGAACCGAACAAATAAATTTACTAAGCAAAAATTGAATGTCTATCAAAACAAAAATTTCGAAAAAAAGATTAGTTGAATTTTTAGTTAAAAAAATTAATTTCCAATAAAAAAATTATTTTCAACCACGTAAATTATTTTTCAACCAAAAAGCTTCAAGCAAAGATAACAATACAAATAATAGTGACAAATTGTTCAAACAATTATTTTTGTCAACTTAAATTAATTATTAAATGAATCTAATTAAAACCTAGACAAATTGTTGAAACTTTCAGAAAAAACCGCAACTTTCTAGCATTATTCAAATCAAATATTATAACAATAACAATAAGTTGTTTTAACAAATAATTTTATTAAATTTGGCATTAATTATTCACCTCACTTTAATTGGAAATTGGACAAAATGTGGAAAATTGTTGGAAAAATTGCCATTTTCTAGCATTATTTTAAGAGAATATTAATAAAAATTATAATAAATTGTTAAAATAATTACGTTCGTTAATATTAATCAACTATTACCTTACTCTGATTGCAAATTGGACAAAAAGTTAAAAAAAACTACGAAAAACCCGCGACTTTCTATCTCTATTCTAAGAGAAAATTGCTAAAAACAATAACAAATTATTTGAACAATTTATGTACATATCTTATTAGCAACATCAAGTAGTATTTTGTATATTAGAAACAATTTGCATTTAAAAGAACGCAAAAAATCATCATTAGCTCCAAAAACTAAAAAAATAACTATTTTTTCACTTATGGGGTTTTATGGGACCCTATAAAACAGACTGATGGGGTTGATATTTATAAAGTAATATTTGATTTATATTCTACGACTAATTGTGAATAGAAATTGACCAAATTCAACTCGCTATACCTAATTTGGATTTTTCTGAATGCAATATACGAAAACTTCTTTTTTTCTTATGGGAAATACGTGTTTTCATGGGGCTTGAGCGACCTCTAATTGTAAATATAATTTATTCAAAAAAAAAAGAAAAAGAATATATTTTTGTCTGGATTCGAACAAATTTCCGGGCCATATGGATAGAAATTTAAAAAAAAATGTTGAACCACCATAACGTTCTAGTATCATTAAAAATTTGAACCTCATTTTCTCTTTTTGTAACTCATTGGACATGGTGTATCCTAACTCTCATGCGATGATATTTCAATAGAAATCTCTGTATTCGTCGGTGATAACTGCACAAATAGAGCAATGAGCATTTGGGTTTGGGGTGGTTATAGGAGGAGGGATGTACATACTATATGGTTGCAGAGAGTATGAAGAGAAACACGAAGTTCCTCGGTAAAGCGGGTAAAGCGCCATGGCCATGGCTTCGTTACGCGTCCATTTGCCGCCAGCTGAAAGACACCAATTTATAATTATTGCATTCAATAGTGCCGCACCGCACTCGCGACGCCAACTCTCCACCTATTGTGCACTTTAGATTCTATACCCCCCCCCCCCCCTCACACCCACACCTCGACACCGCTCGACCACCCTCAAGCGTCCCACCCTTTCAACACCTTTCACCCCTTTCTCCTCTTTCACCCCTTTCTCCTATTTAGCCCCTTTCTCCTCTTTCGCCCCTTTTGCGAGTCTCCACCTCATTCTCTGACGTTTCCCAGCTTATAAAGCCCACTGAAAAAATGGTTAGTTGGGCCAACTATTTGATACTGCTATTTTATTAGTTGGCTTAGCAATTCTATTAGTTGAAGTGATGATTTGATCAGTAGCAGGAACTAGGAAAATGGTTGTTCAAACTAATAAAATTTCAGAACTATAATTTACAGTCTGAATAGTTGGTTTATTTTCTCTTTTCTACTCCCCCTTCTCTTTCCTAATTCCCCTCCCCACCCCTATTATCCCACCTCTTACTTACCACTTAACTTCCCATCCCTTCCCTTACTTTCCGTCTCCTCACTACCTGTTCTTTCCCTTCCCTCACATCCCGTTCCTTCCCTTCCCACACATCCCCTGCTTCTCATCACCTTACTCTCCCTACTTTCCCTCTCCTCACTTCCCGTTCTTTCTCTTCCCACACATACCCTGCTTCTCAACAACTTATTCTCCCTACTTTCCCTCTCCTGATTTCCCTCTCCTGATTTCCCGTTCTTTCCCTTCCCTTACATCCCCTGGTCCTCATCACCTTACTCTCCCTACTTTCCCTCTCCTCACTTGCCGTTCTTTCCCCTCCCTCACATCCCCTGCTTCTCATCACCTCACTCTCCCTACTTTCCCTCTCCTTACTTTCCGTTCTTTCCCTTCCCTCACATCCCCTTCTTCTCATCACCTTACTCTTGCTACTTTCCCTCTCCTCACTTCTCCTAATTCCCCTACTTTCCCATCCATCACATTCCTTCCCTTTCCCTCCTGGGAAAAAGTATGACGGACGGACCAACGGACCAGAAGAAACAAAAAATGTCCTCAAAAATCAAATTTTTCATTTAAAAAAAATGATAAAGCAGTTTTGAGATAAATTAGTGCCTAATAAAACTCTGAACATTCTGATTGAAAAATCTTATGAGCTTCCGAGGAAATGTAAGGGGAATGGTTTTTTTCGTTCGAGGGGCACGTTTTCTGAAATGGGGAGAGTGATGAAAAAGCAATTTTCCATTTTTGTAAATTGTTCATGGTAGGCACCGAGCGCATACAAAAAAGAATTTCGTAGCCTAGTAATCTCCCCCTCCCATATTTTCCATCCACGACCCCCTCCTTTTCCTAGTTTCCCTCCTCTTCCCTTATATCCTTCCCCTTACTTATCCCTTAACTTTTCCTCCCCCCTCCAATCCTCATGTCCCCTCCCCGAACCTCCCTTTCCCTCACCCCTTCCATCCCTTCCCCTCCAAATCCCTTCCCCTGATTATCCTGTTATCACTTGCCCTGTCCTCACTTCCCCTAATTTCACTACCTTCTCCGTCCTTTAACTTCCCCTCACTTCTCCACCCGGGGAAAAAGTATGATAAAATGCGACCTTTCAATTATAAATATACACGAGTAAATTGCGGATGTCAAAATTTTTCCCCCTATTCCTCTCTATTCCCATTATTTAATGATTGAACTATTTTGTTGAAAACTCGTCTTTTTTCATTAATTTAATTAGCTAAAAATTTAAGTGTTCTAATTTATGGCTGAAAATTGATCGTTTCTAGTTAAAAATTCCACTATTACATTTTTCGTTGAGATTTTTTTTTTTTTTAATTCGAACTATTTTGTCGAAAATTTATTTTGTTAGTGTAAGATTGAATTATTTTGTCAAAAAATTTGTTTTCCTTTGGCTATAAATTTGTTGAGAATTTATTAATTTTTTTGTTAATTTGAACGACTTTGTTGAAAATTCACTTCAACGGTGTAAGATTGAACTATTTTGTTGGAAATTCCTATTCTTCTGGTTAAAAATAAATTTTTCCAACTGAAAATTCAACTGTTTTATATTTAATTAAAAGTTAATCGATTTTAGTTAAAAATTCAACTATTTGGTTGAAAATTGGTGTATTTTGTTGAAAATTCATCTTTTTCCGTAAAAATTAATCTTCATAGTTGAAAATGCAGCTAATTAGTTCAAAGATGAACTATTTTGTTGAAAATTCTTTTTATTAGTTAAAGTTTCTTTTTTTTTGTTAAGAAATAGTTTCAATTTTTTTCGTTAAAAATGAATTTTTCATGCTCAAAATTTTTCATTTCTATTTTTTGTTGCAAATTGATCACTTTTACTTGAAAATTCTGCTATTTGGTTGAAAATTCATACTGCTTTGTAGAAAAGTCATTTTTTGGCTAGAAAATTCAACTGTTTTGTTGAAAAATCTGCTTTTCAGGTTCAAAATTCTGCTATTTTGGTAAAAAAAAAAATCAACTATTTGGTTGAAAATTCAATTTTTTCTCGAACATTTACATTTTTGGGTCGAGAATTCCAGTAGTTTGTAGATAAGTCTCCTTTCTGGGTTCAAATTCAACAACTAGGTTGAATTTTTTTTCTCCCTTGAACGAAAAATCTTTCTTGTTTGAAAATTCAGCTCTTTTATAAGAATTCATCTTTTTTGATTGAAAACCTAACTACTGTGTTGAAAGTTATCTGATAATTCGATTATTTAGTTAAAAATTAATTTTTTCAGTTGAAAATTCAAGCATTTGGTTACAAATTTAAATATTTTGTTAAAATTTAATTTTTTCGTTGAACATTCAACTATTTTGTGAAACAGTCATTTTTTCACTAGAAAATTAAATTTTTTTTGTTGAAAATTTGTCCTTTTGACTTGAAAATTTGACCATTTGTTTAAAAATTCATCTTTGTAGGTTGAAAATTGAACTATTCAATTCAAATTTCCACTATTTTATACAAAATTGATTTTTTTTAGTTTGAAATTCAACTATTTGGTTACAAATTTAACTATTTTGTTGAAAATATAATTATTGTATTGCTGAAGATTCAAATATTTTATTCAAATTCCACCATTTTGTGAAAAAATTCTTCTCTTTTCTTTGAAAGTCAAAAAATCCGAAAGGACGTAATTGTTAGAAGACAATAGAATTTTCAAACCGAAAAGTTAAATTTTCAACATAAGAGTTCATTTTCAACCAAGAAAGATGATTTCTCTACCGTGAATAAAGAATTTTCTACAAAAAAAAACGAATTAAAAAATAAACAGTTGAATTTTCAATCAAATAGATAAAGTGTCAATCAAGAAAGATGAATTATAAACTAAATAGTTATATTTTCAATTCAAAAGGATTGTTTTAAAACCAAAAATGGAATTGTCAAAGTTTTTAGTATATAAAATTAAATTGAAAACAAAACGAATTTTCAGTCTTTTCAATTAGTTGATTAAAAAAAAAATTTTAACAAAATAGTTGGATCCTCAACCAAAACAGAATTATTTTCAACCAAAAAGGATTATTTTCAACTAAGAAAAATAAATTTTTAACTAAGAAAGATGACTTTATCAAAATAGTTGAATTTTCAACCCACAAGGTGCAACCAAGTCGTCGAAAAATTTCAAACAAAAAAATATTAACATTCAATCAAACACGGTTAAATTTTCAAGCTAATAATAAATTTTTAGAATACAGTTGAATTTTCAACCCGAATGTTGAATCTATAAGAAAAAAATTTATTTTCAACACATGAAGATGAATTTTCTACCATAAATGATAAACCTTCTACCAAAAGAGAAATTTTTAACAAAATAGTTGAATTTCTAACCAATTTAAATTAATTAATTTTTAACCAAACGAAAAAAATGAAAATGAAATGAAATCCATGAATTTTCAGTTTGAAAAAATAATTGAAAAAAACGAATTTTTAACAAAATAGTTCAATTTTTCACCAAAGAAATGAATTTTTAAGCAGAAAGATTTATTTTCAACCAAGAAGATTAATCTTCTACCATTAGGATCAATTTCCAACTGAAAGAGATAACTTTTCAATTTAATTATTTTTCTACCCATAAATATAATCTTTGAAAAAAAGTTATTCTTCCAATCAAGTAAGTCAGTTTTCAACTGAAATGAATTATTTTCAACTGAGTAAGAACAAAGTTTGAACAAAATAGTTTAATTTTTAACCAGAAGAAGAAATATTCAAACAAAAAGTTTTTTTTTTCAACCAAGAAGATTAATTTTCTACCATAAAGGATAAATTTTCAACTGAAAAAGATCACTTTTCATGTCAATTAATTTTCAACAAACAAATAATTTGAGAAAATTACACGAATAGAGTGAGAAAGTCGCGGTATATTTAAAAATTTTCCACTTCTTGTCCAATTTTCAATTAGAGTAGGGTGATAATTATTATTAACAAATATAATTGTTTTTATAATTCATTATTATTTTGAATAGTAGTATCTTTATATAATGATAGAAAGTTATCCACTTTTTACATAAAATTTGGTAATAAGAATTGTACTTTAACAAACATAATTGTTCAAACAAATTATTACTGCTAAAAACTATCTTCTTCTAGAGTAATGCTAGATAGTTACGATTTTTTCCTAAATTTTTTACTTTTCGTCAACTTTTCACCTAATTAGAAAAGTAATAATTATTGAAAGTTGGGAACAAATAATAAAGATTAATATTAATTTAAACAAAAAGGCTCTCAGTAGAGACTTCTTTGAAAATTTATATATAATATGATCCATATCGAAAATTTAAAGAATATTTCAAATATCTTTCTTATTACAGAAAAATATATTCACAAAAAAGAAAGAGATTATTTAAATATTATCCTCTCTAATATTTATTTATTATTTGTTCATATCTAAAAAGGCAAATGAATGTTAACAATTTTAGAAAAACCACGACTTTCTAACGCTTATCTGAAAGAATATAATTATAAACAATGATAATTTCTTTAAACAATTATTTTTGTTAACTTGCATTAATTATTACCTTAGTGAGTGAAAAGTGAACAAAAAGTTAAACATTTTAGAAAAAACCGCAACTATCTGGCATTAATATAGATGAAGATAGTCATAAACAATAACAATTTGTTGAAACAATTTTTCTGCTAAATTCAATTAATTATCAAGTCACTGTAAGTGGAAAATTAACAACTAGTTGAAAATTTCAGAAAAAAACCCGCGACTTTCTGCTATCAAGCAAAGAGAATATTATTAAAAATAATAATAAATTGCTCAAACCATTATTTGTTTTAACTTGAATGAATTATTACTACAATCTAATCGAAAAGTGGACGAAATGTTAAAAATTTCAGAAAAAACCACAAATATCTAGTATTATTATAGAAAAAGATAGCTACAAACAATAATAATTTGTTTAAACAATTTTTTTGACTAAATTTAATTAAATATTAACTCACTTCTAGTGAAAAGTGGACAAAAAGTTGAAAATTTCAGAAAAGCCAGAAATTTCTAGCATTATTCAAAGAGAATATTTTTAGCAATAATAGTAATTTGTTTAAACAATAAAGTTTTAAAAATTAATTAACGTTTACCTCACTCTAATTGAAAATTAGACAAAAAGTAGACATTTTTTGAAAAAACCGTGACTTTCTAATTCTATTCTAAGAGAAAATTGCTAAAAACAGTAATCAATTATTTAAACAGCTTATGTCGACATATAAATATGCATTGAAAACAATCTGCATTAAAAAAAACTGCAAAAAATTATTAATTAACTTCAAAAACTCGCAAAACCTATTTTTCCACTTGAAAATTGAAAATTAAATTCTTTTGTTAAAAATTAAATTTTTTGGTTGAAGATTCATTATAATTTCAATTGAAAATCCCTATCTTTGGTTGACAATTCGTTTTTGCATTGGCCTGCTCTGAATGAAAATAATTTTTTTCTTACTGAAAATTTAATTATTCCAGTTAAAACTATAACTATTTTGTTGAAAATTATTTTTTTATCGAAAGTTAAATTTTTTAAACTAAAAATGTAACTATTACAGTTCACTGTTCCGACATTTTATTTAAGAATACATTTATTTGGTTGAAAATTAATTAATTGATTAATTAATCTTTTTGGTTTAACATCCAACTATTTTAATTAAGGATTTATCATTTTAGTTGAAAATTCATTTCTTTGGTTGTACATTATTTTTTAAACTGAAAATTTAATAGTTCAATTTTTGGTTGACCGTTTACATTTTTTAGCATAAAGTTCACGTATTTTATTGAAATTAAGTTTGTTTTTGTAGAAATCAATTTTTTTAAATTAATTTTTTCAAGTAAAAATTGATCTTCTTGGCTTGAAATGCATCTTTTTGGTTGACAATTTAATTATTTCAGTTGAAGATTAATTATTTCAATTAAAAATTCATTTTTTCGGCTGAACTTCAAATTTGTTTAAATGAAAATTTAACTGATACATATCTAGTTGAAAACTCATCTTTTCGGTCGCAAATTCAACTATTTCAGTTCAAAATTCATCATTTTATTTGAAAAACCTTCTTTTCGGTAACAAATAAAAATTTTATTATTTAAAGGATGTTGTTTATAGTAAACTTGTTTCATTACATAATTCAAAGTTGATGCAAGATTATAAAAGACCCAGTTGAATATGTTTCATTTAAGTTCAAAAATTATCAGTGTGGTGGAAAATTGAATAATTTTGTTGAATTTTTTTCTATGAAAAATTAGTCTTATAACTGAAAATTTACCTATTGCATTTTTGGTTAAAATTTTTTCTTTTTTAGTTCAAAATTCATCTCTTTGATTGAACGTTAATTTTTTCAATACAAATTTAACTGTAGAATTTGTTATTAAAAATTTATCTGTTAAGATTGAAATTCATCGTTTTTGTTGAAACTAATCTTCTTGTTTGAAATATTATCTTTTTGGTAGAAAATTTAATTATTGCAGTTAAATATCAATCATTTAAGTTATATATTAGATTTATTAATTGACAATTCAACTATTTCATTCTTGATTGAAAATTGCCCTTTTCTGTTCAAAATTCAACTATTTGGTATGAAATTCGTCTTTTCTAACTGAAAGTTCAACTATTTTTAGTAGAAAAATAATATTCTCGTTTAAAAACTAATCTTCTGGTCTGAAAATTTACCTTTTCGGTTGAACATTTAACTGTACCTGTTGAAGATTCATCATATAAGTTGGAATTTTATCTTTCTGATTGAAAATTGAATTATTTTGTTGAAATTTTCTTTTTGTGTGAACAATTATTTTTTTTAACCTAAAATTGAACTATTCAATTTCGAGTTAAAAAGAGACTCTTTTCAATCAAAAATTCAATTATTTTGTTTAAAGTTGATCTTTTTTAGTTAAAAATTCAAATATTCACTTAAAAATGTGTTTATATTGTTTAAAATGTAATATTCTTACTTGAGAAGTTAGGAATTTGAGACGTTTTCAATTGAATTTAATATAGTACCCACAATAATTCTACCTTTAAATATGCACTGAATTTTAAGTATAAGAAGATAAAATAAACATTTGTTTGAATTATTATTCAAGGTAGTGGACTTTAGAGACAAATTTAATAAATGATTAATTATGCTTTTAGTATTTTTTAATTATCTAATTAATCGATGTTGATAATATATTTAGTAGAATATCTTGTGATATAATTTGTCAAAGCTTTCTTAATCAAACAGATATATTGAATCCCTAGAAAATGAAAAAATATTATTTATATTTTACAATAAATTCGCGAAATTGTATACATATTCCGAGTTGATTGTTTAAAAAAATGCGAATTATGAAAAATCCATAATATGAAAAATGATATCTGGCTATATATAGATTATATTTTAATGCTAACAGAATTTCTAAAGCATCATTACTTCCAGCATCTGTGTCTATTATACATTTTCTTGGCTTTCTTAATTTTTGCATGATCACACTCGCACTTTTCAACATATTGAAAATTTCGAATTATTTGCATAATTTTCGGCTTTTTAGTATGATATAATATTGTTTTATCTCATAATAATTATTCTTTTCATTATACATTTTATTGAGAAACATATTTTCTTCATTTTTATCGTCAAAATATATTTCTTCATAACAGAATGTTTTTATCAATCTTTCCAGTTGTGGATGTTTAATATGCTTTCAACTGATTTCATGAACAGACTGATAATACCAACAGCATTTTTTTCCATCTCTTGTAAAATCAACATTCACAAACGATTTTACTAAGCTAGCAAACTGAACATGTTATTAACAAATATAATGTGCATTCAAAATCAATTTTCAATTATGTTGATGAAAAAAGTTTTACTATAAGAACCCGATTTTTTAAATATTATTATGTGATTAAAAAAAATGCAATGGATATTTTGAGAAATCCTTTGGTCAGTTTTAAGATATTAGTGGCGAAAATGAGCCCTTAAAATTTTATCAAGTTATCTGCAACCGATTTCAAGTTATCGTGTTCACAAAAAAGTGTGACATACACACACACGTACTTCCTAATATCCACACACATCTAAACATTTGCTTAGAACATTGTACTAGACATTATTAAATTGAGAAAGTTTTCAATAAATGAATTTAAGAATTTTGGAAAATGATAACATTACAAAGCTTCCTCTATGAGGAAGCAAATGTAAAAAAATCCATTTTTTGGCTGTTCCTGAAACTGCAAACCTGATGCATATAGTTATGCATAGTTATGGTAATTTATATATTTTGAAAATAGGTTTTTTATAATAAAACTGTTTTCATTAACATAATTCAAAGTTTATGCAAGAATATAAAAGATTCCTTGTTTCGAGACGAATCAACTGACCTATAATATTAATACATTTCATCAAAGAGTGAGGAAGTTATCATCATTTATATTATATTTGAAATTGATTTTTATCGTAAAAATTTTGTCATTCACATAATTTAAAGTTGATGCGAGAATAGAAAAGGCGTGTTGATTCGAGACGAATCGATTGATCTATAATATTGATACATTTTATCAAAGAGTAAGGTAGCTAAAGTAATGCATAATATTTGGAAATACGGTTTTTTACACTAAAAATTTTCTCTTAAAAATAATCCTAAGGTAATGAGAAAAAAGAAAGATTCCTTGGTTCAAGATGAATGGATTGACCTATAATATTAATACATTTTATTGAAAAGTAGGGAAGTGATAATAATTTATGTATATTCTTGAAATCGATTTTTATTATTTATCTTTTTTTATTTTTATAATTTAAAGTTGATGCGCGAATAGTAAAATTGTGTTGATTCGAGACGAATCAATTGACTCATGGTATTGATACATTTTATTCAAGGGCAATGAAGCTATGGTAATGAATAATATTTGAAAACACGTTTCTTTATAGTGAAACTTTTTTCAATAACATAATTCAAAATTTATGCAAGAACGGAAAAGATTCTTTGATTCGATGTAAATCGATTGACATATAATATCAATACACTTTATTGAAGAGTAAGGAAGTTATGCTCATTTGTAATACTTGAAACATGTGATTTAAATAGAAAAACTTTTTTCACCGATATAATTCAAAGTTGATGGATGAATAGAAAAGACTCTTCGAACCTAAATTTTTAAATAAAATAATTCTGAAAATTTTTGTAAAAAAATCATAAAGCTGGGGAAGGTATACGGTGCGACAGAAATTGTCCTTTTTCGCATTTGTCTGATTCGTCATTATATTTTTAAATTGTTTGGATTACTTTGTAATTTTGCATTTTTTGTAAATTTTTATATTCAAGTTGATTAAAATGAAAACTTTAGTTTGTCTAATATTTAAAAATTAATAATGCTTCGTCTATGAGGAAGCAAATACATTTGCTAAAGGGGCGCAAAGTTGTCGTGAAATGAGCACCATATAATTATAACTACAAACAAAGTGGAAACATTCTAGATCGAATTCACAGCTAGTTTTTAATGTGATATTGAACATTTAATTTTGAATATCTCCGAAAATATTGATATTACGAAAAAAAGGTTTTACCATGCTTGTTATCGGCCATGCGGGGGAAGGGAATCTACTCGGAAATATTAAGAAAAAAGTTTCATCATGAAATTAAATTACTTATTCGAAAATTTTGATTCACTAAATTGATGGTGAAGAAAATTTGTAATCTTTATTGATATATCAACAAACTGAAAACAGACACTAAAAGTCATATTCAGGTAATGTTTTTAAACGTCCATATTGAACATTTGCTCATATGATCATTACTTATCAGATAAACAAGTAATGTTGATTACAAAATTTTCATTACATAATAGTTTGAGGAGATTTAACAAAAAATATATTTAAATATTTAAAGAAAAATAGGGGTGGGGGCACCTAAAAAGGTACTGCCTAGGGGTGCATTTCTCCTTAAACCGGCAGTGAAACAGATGCTCAAATTTTTAATAGAACCAGCAAAACTTAACCGTTTGTGCTAAGTTTCATTCTTCGAAACTATTATTTAAATGTAAATAATGCAATGAAAATATAGAAAATGCTTATTTTTTATTTATAGTGAAAATAGCCTTTTGACTGTTATTTAACAATAAAGTCACTTACATACTGTTGTATGTCAAATGGAATCTTAGAGGACATTTCATTTAAATTTATATACTGGAATTTAATTCTACCTTGATGAATAGTTTGTCGCGAATAGTTTTCTGAATGTAAGAAAAATATT